>PVJH01014416.1:0-56891 GCA_004026705.1 Nesogale talazaci
ATAGCAAAGATTGTGAAGATGTTTTGTTCTGTTGTATGCCAGGTCTCTCAATTCTCGTACCTAACAAGAACAACATGCAAACCTCATACACATTGTTTATCCACCAAGATTTAGCTCTTTTGAAGGTACTCAGTTCTGATTTTGCACTGAAATTCTAAAGTGTTTAGAAAATTCTTTGTGAAACTACTGTTGATTTGACATTGTAACATGATACCATCAGTAGGTAAGCATAATATACTTTGAGGTAGGAATTTCTTCTTTTGGGAGTGGGGGAGGGGGGTGGACATCACTGCTTTCCGGTGGTGGGAGTAGGAGAGGTAGGAATTTCCTAATAAAACCAGGTAGACTAAATCTCCAGCTATAATAGTTATCCCTTTATACTTTAAAAAATATTTTTTGCTAGTTTCTTTCTACCTATCCCTTCTCATCCTCAAACTGATCAAATGTTTGTTGAAGCAAAAAGTCATCTTAGAATGGGGGAAATTCCAAATTTTCTATAAATTTTATCATGTGCACAGGGCTTTTTGTTTACTGGTTTTAGATATTTTAGACATAAATGGTAAATTAGAATGATTTCAGTTTGAGGGGTATATTTTTGTAGTGCTTAATACCTATATTGGTTATTCAATGAGTATATAAATAGATATATGCAGAATGCTTTATTGCCCTAGTCTTGCTTTCTTAGAACTGATATAGAAAATTGAGAGACTACTATAACATTTTTAAGTTATAAGAATTGAGAGGACATTACATTATTTTAAAATTTGCGGGATGAGCCCCGGTGGCGTAAGTGGTTGAGTGAGGAACTACAGCCCGCAGGCTTGGCGGTTCAAATCCAGCGACGGCTGGATAGCGCCCACGACCACCAGGGGCAGTGACACCCACAAAAACCAAAAAAATAAATAAATAAATAAAATAAAATTTGCAACCTATTAATAAAGTCCTGTGTCTAGATTTTACTGAAAAGAAGCCAAGAAATGTAAAAATCTTTAAGACAGCTTGCCACAAATGCTGCTTGCTTTGGGTTTCTACCTCCTTTCTCATCCTGCCTCATTTGGCTAGTCTTTTATGATGACGTCAGTTTTCTCACGGGTGTGCTTGTTAGAATTTTTTTTTTTTTTTTTGCTCCTAGAGATTGTCAGAACCAGAAATTGGGAGTTTCATGTATCCAACAACAGTTGTAATTGATAATTCCATGAGGGATGAGATACGGAAAGTTTTTTGTTTCTCCTATTTGCGTATACATGCCTCCATACCTGTCCATGTCAGCCAGGGTCCTAAAATCTTGTGTTTGTGATGTATTTAGTCAGCCAAGACTGAAGAGTCCTTTGGGAAGGGAAATCCTATGTGGAAATACTTGTGATTTTCTTTTGTGTATATTAAAGCTAACTTTTTCAAAACTTGGTATAATAGGCTGCCAACTATAAAAGAATTATTTTATTTTATTGAATCTGATTTAGTTTGGATTCTATTAGCAAACCCAATACCCTTTATGACATTGTTTCACAATTGGTTATTCTTCCACCCAATAAATAAATCTCTTCTTTTACCTTGCAATTCATTTTATATAGGATGCCTAGTATGGTAACATAGACAAATAGATCCTATGTAGTATATCTTTTATGTTCATTGCTTTCCTTTGTATTAAATAAAAGGAAAGAAATTCTGTAAAGTCAGCATCTCTTTTTGCTTGTATTTTGAAGAAATGCTGCTAATCTGTTTCTGTTTCATTTTTATATATTTGGGGACATGGGAGATTTGTGTTTCATATCCTCCTCTGTTGGTCATTCAGAGAGAGTGATTTGATTTGACTTTTAATAATGGATGTGACTTACTGTCGAGAGACGTAAGTTGGAGTAACGTGGACGAATGAGTCCGTGGGAGTGCACACGGTGTGTAGTCGACTGCTAACCTCGAAGTGACTGTCTGAGCCCACCCAGCGACACTACAGAAGACGGACTAGTAGCTGCCGTATAAAATGACAGCCAGGCAAACCCCGGGGAGCCCTCTCTCTACACAGAGGGTCAGAGTGAGGCCAAGTGAACACAGTGGCCAAGGGTTTTTTTAATGCTAGATATATTATATTCTCACAAGTTTCTGTGAGCCTATAGGTCAGAATAAAACAACTTTTCAGGGTTTCTGAGACTGCACATTTACAGGAGCAGACAATTTGACCTTTCTCCCAAAGTGGCTACTGGCTTTAAACCACTGACTTTGCTGTCAGCCACCCATCTCGTAACCCACTGTCACCAGAGGCTCACAGAAGGACTTGTTTGTAAGAATTTTAAAAGTGACTATATTTGTAAAAGGCATTTCTTATACTCTAGTATGACTTTTTAAAGGGAAAGGAAATATGTTCACTTAAAATATAGTGAAACACTTGGTTTCATGTCATTTGAAAAGCTTTTAGTACATTGTTATTTTCAGATTTCCTAGTTGTTTTATACAAGGTTTCAAGAAATATCATAATGCTATTTTTCTTTCTTTCTTTTTTTTTTTTTGTGTGTGTGGCATCACTGCCCTGGTGGGTGTAGAAAGCCCAGCCTTGTTCTAGGAGAGCTGCTGCTGGATTTGAACCATCAGACCTGTGGGCTGCAGTCCTGCACACAACCACTACACCACCAGGGCTCAGCCTTGTAATACTATTTTTCATTAATGAATGTTTACTCTATATCAAGTAGTATCTAAGAATTTTACACTTTGTTATATCATTAAATTCTCAGCACAATTTTATGAGGTAAATAGTAACATTATCCCTTTGATATATTAGGGAAATTAGGTTTAGAAGAATTGCGTAACTAGCGCCTCCTACCTCCCCCCCCAAAAAAAAAGAAACCAACCCTGCCATGGAATCAATTCTGACTTATAGCAACTGCCCCTGTGAATTTCCAAGTCCTCAACTTCACAGGAATAGACAGCTCTACTGTTCTCCCTCCCTTGTCCTGGTGGGTCATAGCCCAGTGAGTGACCTCAGTGCACCTGAGCTGTTAGTAATTAGCCTCGGGTCATGCAGTTTAGGACAGGTCAGAGATTAGATGAGAGCCCAGGGCGTTGTAGGAGCAGAAGGTGCTCATAAGTTTAGATCTTTTGGAAAAATATAGTCAAACTCAGAGTTGAGTTTGATATTTAAAAACTTCATCCTCTTAAAGAGTGATAAAAGACTAGAATAAGCCTTCAGACTTTTTGTTTAACTTTGAAAGTAAAGGAACGATAGCCACATTCAATCAGGTGTGAAAACTGGGAGTAGCAGGATGAGGATTGTTTTAAATTTCAATGATCTGAAGAAATCACATGAATGGGGAAAGGTGCTTGTTTTAATGGCTCATAAAATCTTCCTTCCGTATCCGTTATTCTAAGTAATTTAATAATAACTTTAGGGTGAAAGGAAGATTTGGCAATACATTGCCAAGAGCCTTAAAGATGTTCATTCTATTTACCTCAGTAATTTCACTCCTAGGAATTTATTCTTTAGTACTAATTTTTAACTGCAGCATTACTTATAATAGAAAAAAATTGGAAATAGCCTAAATAATGGCTTTTTAAAGATTATACTTTCAGCTGAGCCCCGGTGGCATAGTAGTTGTGCGCGGGACTGCAGCCCACTGGGTTGGAGGTTCAAATCCAGCAGCAAGGCTGGGCCTCCTACTCCCGCCACCGGAGGGCAGTGATGCCCCCAAAACAAAAAAAACAAAAAAAAAGATTATACTTTCAGAGTTCATTTCTGTAGTTTGTTGTTAAATATTATATGCCTAGTTAATGTGTTAAATTGCATTACATCCATAGGATGAAAAACTAGATAGCCACTATAAACCATACCCTTAAAGAATTTAATTGAAAAAAAAATCAATGTATAATTGAAAGTATAATTTAATCCCAATTTAATGTTTTCAAAAAATACATACATATAGCATAATTTGGATGGGAAAAAATGTAAATGCTAACAGTACAGCTTTGATTTCATGTACCACAAAACCACACAAAGTGAGGGCATAGTTCCCATATACACAGATCAAAAGCAAGGACTCCCTGTGTGTTGTTCTCGTCTGCATGGTGAGACCATGGGGTTTTTTTATATATTTGCTTCTGTGATTTTGCATTTTTAATGCTATACTTCCATGTCTTATAATCACATTAAATTACCTACTAATGTATTGCCTGCCTCAATTATCTGTTGAATTAACAGACCAAATATGCTTTCACTGACTTTCTTTCAGTATACGTCAATTCTTAGCCAGACTTTTCTAAAAATGGATAGGCAGTGCGCTAACTGCACTACTCATGCTAGTTGGGTTCGTAGCGGGAAGCGTGTGTGCTGAGAGTCCGTGGGAAAGCTCCCCTTGGGCCCACGAGGGTTGCCACCTAGGGCCAGACTTCCCTTTTCGTTGGTAGATCAGCTGCCTCTCCTGAGCATGTTCTTGGTGCTTACACCAAAATCACATGCGCGGCCTTCAAACGGTGTCAACTCGTAGAGCAGATTGCCCCTGGGGTTTTCTGAGACTGGAGCTCTTTATGGAGGAGAAAGCCCTGTCTTGTTTCCCCCCCGGGCGCAGCCTGGGCCTTCAAGTTGCAGACCTTTGGCTGAGCAGCCTAACCCATGGCCACTGATGGGCAAAGAACAGGAAGAAGTCAGGAAACGAGGGTGTGTGACTTCCTTGTTTACGGTGAGCAGAGGGGCCACTGTCCTGCGGAGAACCACATCCACATTACCTCTTACTCCTTTTTCTCACAAAATATTTATACGGTAAATAACTACTTTGTATCTGGTCAAGGACATTCAGGACTATTCTATTTGTTTTGGACATTTGTCCCCTGCTTTTTTACCTGATGAGAGGATATAAGTTTATAGAGACACTTTGCACTTTGAAACATCAACAAATATATTAAGTCATAAAGCTGGTGACACTTCTCAGTATACACTGTTTTATTAATAAAGTGGCATTTTAGTACAAATGTAATAATAGGTTCATATCTAGCACCTTAGGATTCAGAACCTATTTGGTGGTGAGGGTGGGGGTGGGGTGGCGGGGTTGATACAATCAATCTTAAAGTTATATGGCATTGCAAATGGTAATTAATTTGCCCAAAAGAGTGATAGGCCACCACCAAGAATCATGGCACTAATGTTCACATTTTATATCACCATAAAACCTGTGAAAGCTGCAGTTACTTGTGTAAGGCAAAAACCTGTCAGGGCAAGATGCAAATATTTTCTACTGATAATAGCAACAGACAAGTGGTAAGAGTGTATTCTGTTAAAGACTTAAACCTTGTAAAATCCAGAAAAGCAAGGCAGCCCATTGAGTTGTGGCTCAACAGGCTTCACAATGTATACATCAGAAAATAACATTCTCAAACATCGTGAGTGGATTGAGCTCCTACTTCATTATTTAATTTTAAAAAGCAGGCAACCCGGGCTGAGCCCCGATGGCATAGTGGTTGTGCGCGGGACTGTGGCCCATGGGGATGCAGGTTCAAATCCAGCTCCACAGGAGCAAAGGCTGGGTCTCCTACCCCCACCACCAGAGGGCAGTGATGCCTTTAAAAAAAAAAGCAGGCCACCCCAAGTGTTGGCAAGTCTTTTTGTGTGCATTAGAGAACTGTGCTTCACAGACTTGTCAGTGACTATCTTCTTCCAAGGAGCCTCTGGGTAGATTTGAACCACCAACCTTTCCGTTTGAAGTCAAGCACGTTACAGTTTGTACCGGCACCCTTCCCCCCAAAAAAAACAAACCCAACAACACTGCCACCAAATCAATTCCCATTTATAGAAACCCCATTTCAGACATTTGAGCCCCTAAGAGTTTACAGAAGCAGGCAACCTCACACTTTACTCACAGTGGAGCTGGTGGGTTTGAACCTTGCTACTAGCATTCCCACACCTACCCATACTGCCACCAAAAACACACAGATGAACTCACTGCCTTCGAGTCATTTCCATTTCATCGTGACCCTCGAGGGAAGAGTCCTATGGTTCTTATGGCTATGCTCCCATGCGCCATAGGAGTCCTATGCTCCTATGGCTTCTGAGATGGTAAATCTCTTCCTCTCCCTGAGCATCTGGTTTTGAATCACCAGCCTTATGCTTATCCCTCAGCACCATCAAACATTCAAACACCAAACTCATTGTCGTCAACTCAATTTTGACTCAGAGCAACCTGGTCGGACAGGGTCGAAGATCCCTTTGCATTTCCTTGGCCGTGAATCTTTGCAGGAGCAGACAGCCTGATCGTCCTCCCTTACAGTGCTGGTAGGCTCAAGCTGCCGGGCTTCTGTACAGCACACAGCAGAGCACCACCAGAGATGTTGATATTCTTCAGTCATCTCACAGCACTCTGGATAGTCAATAGGTGAGGGGGGAAATTGTATTGTAAAAATATCTCTCGTTGTTGACCATTTAAGATTTTTGCATCTCCCTTGACCATTCTTAAGTTCAATTAAAATCAATGAATGGTGCATAGCTGAGTTTTACTGAAGCCTCTTTAGTGCTCCAGTGACGATGGAACCATTATCCCCAGAGCATTACATTTCTTACTGTGCTTTGACTAAATTCATCTTCACATTAGAGGCAAATGAAATAATTTGAAATTGAATTGAAAGGCACAGCTGGCCTTGGTATTGATGTCTTTAATTTTGTTTGATGATCCTTCTTCACCTACACTAATCCAGCAACGTAGCTTCAGAATGTAACAAACAACCAAACATTGCATTTTCTTGTGATGGTGGTGGTTTTTTAAGTACACATTTGCATAGCTAAAATTATCACTCTGAACTAGAGTTCATATTTCACTCTTGAAAAGCATTTTAGACTCACTTTAGCTTTGAATTCTGGCAAACTTTTATTAGGATGTTCTGGTTTACTACAAATTAAAAGGGAGGTAAAGCCAGAAATAAGAGATTATACAGAACTGACAGAACAGTGTTAAGAACTTAAAAAGAGCTATAATTGAGTTCTATTTAAGTTAGAAAGAGTCATATATCACAAGAGCCTCTGCCAATACTTCTGTAATATCTGTAACATGACGTAATACTGATTTTTTTATAACAATAATTCTGAAACCTAAAATTATGCCCACAGTTCTCTCTGCTTAAGAAAGCAGGAAAGGGTAAAAATGTATTTCAGGAAGATTATTACTCAGGAGCATTGTGATAAAAATAAAGCAAGCTAAAAGTGAATAGTCTTACTAAGAGATTGGATATAGCATAATTTCTTCAATCATTAAATGAGAAGCAGCTGTTTAAAATGGGGGTGTTTTACATGTTAACCTGGAAAGGGAGTCTTTAGCTGTGGGAAAAAGCAATGTATGCATTGTGTGCATAATATCCCATTTTAATTTTTTTCAAAATTAGCAAAGGCATACAAGAAATCCAATGACTCTTGTAATAGTGGTTGAGTCTTCATAATAAAATGATACATGACTTTAATTTTTCTAAGTTATGTATTTCTGTTTTGTTTTTAATTTGTAAAAATATAAAGGTATTTCTTTCCTAAACAGAAGGGGGGAAAAGTCAACAAAGATTAACCAGCTTACAAAAGTAGAGACATTTTTCATATATTTTAAGGGAGTTTGATGCTTGTTTAATGGGTAAGTGAATTTTAAATTTACGTGAACTGTCCCTCACCTGACAGTGCTGCATAAAGGACTTTTCACTATACATGGACATCAGGCACTCTGTGACAAAGAAAGTTGAATGCTACTACCTCATTCTCTGAACCGTGATCATTTTCCCCCTACCACTGAAATAAGCTTAGATTATTGGGAATTTGGACAAGATTTTTGTTTCTAAGCCTTTACCCAGCCACTCTCACCTCCACCTCCAGTTCTTTTAATATGTATTTGCTTGTGGTGTATTACAAATGGGAGAATCAGCAATTTTTTTCTTACACGCAAATTTATTTTTAAGGTTTAGATTTTAAACCTGCTGTTTGCAAGCATAACCATGCTCTTCAGTCCCCGTATATGTTGTAATTGGTCCAATTTATCTGATTCAGGTGCATTGTGGCCAGGTATGAAACCTGAAAGTGGTTTAATTCAGACTCCATCTCCAAGTCAACACAGTGTTCTTACCTGCACTTCAGGGTTAACCACAAGCCAGCCAAGCCCAGCACATTATTCTTACCCCATTCAAGGTAAATAGGCATGGTTGTGTGTGTTGTTGTTGTTGTGTTGTATTTTGTTTTTTAATCTACCTGTATCTCAAAACAAATTGGGTTATACAGGCGCTGTTCTAAAGCAAAGGGAGATAAGAGTTGCATTTGTGCATGCCTTTTTTGCTGTGCAGACCAGAGCCAAGGAGTGTGTCCCTAAGTAGTTTAGCTCTTTGAATGCGGGCTGCTTCCGTAGAATTGAAACTTTGCCTTTTGCATGTTGATGTCTGGAAAAGCTCTTACTGACCGGAGACTCCATGACTTACATGAAGTCCAAATTATCAGAGTGGGATGTGCACATATGGTGCCACCTCTCAGATATAGTTTTGGTGTATCCTCTTTCCATATCTTGCTTTTTGTTTTGCTTTTTAATCTTTAAGTGAGAACATTTTTTTGCTCAAAAGACTCTTTATTTCTGTTTTGTGATAAAAGTGTATATTAAATCATGAATTCCGTTTATCTCTGCCCTACCCAGTTATTCCTTTAAAAGATTGTTTTTAAGCCCAGAATCTACTTGCAGGGTACATATGGATTAAACTTCCAATGAATTCCTTCTGTCAGACAGAGAGCATCGTAAAGTCAATTGTGGTAGATATAGTTAAACTGTAATGGCTTGTCATTTGATCTCCCTTGTGACCCATTTTAAAGTTTTTTGAATGTTTTCTGCTTTCCTTTTGATTGAGATTTTCCTTTTTCTTATCTTTTTCAAATCATTTTATTGGGGGCTTGTACAACTCTTAGCACAGTCCATCCGCCCATCCATTGTGCTGAGCACATTCGTACATTTGTTGCCGTCATTACTCTCTAAACATGTTCTTTCCGCCTGAGCCCTTGGTGTCTTTTCTATGTTCTGTGTAGTTGTCTGCTTCCTATTTGTGTTTTGTATGATTTTTCTACTTAAAGTCCAGGATAGGTCAATCTGTAGAGACAATAAGTGGATTAATAACTATTTAGGGAAGATGAAGGAAAGGGGGAACTAACGACAAGTAGAGAAGAAAATGTTCTAAAATTGACTGGTGGTAATTGGACAACTGTTCTTAAAATGATTGAGCAATTGCATTTTATGCTGTGTGCCAATACATGCAAATAAAACTATGTATTTTATAAAAGATTGGTATTAATGACAAGATTCTAAGGTGAAAAATACAAAGAAATTCAAAAGGCAATATGGAATTAACTCCTGCCCCCAAATCCACTGCAGGCAATTTGTTATTGTTCCCATTGACTCTGAGTGTCAGAGTACCTGACTTTTCATGTTTCTTTTCTCCTGCTTTCTTCTAGTTTTTAATTATTATTCCTTGTAAAATGGGGAGAAAGTGACTGGAATAGCAAAAACCTGTTTGTCATATTCCTAAATAGAAACTTTGGAGAGAAAAAAAATGTTACAGATAAGATCAAACAAAATATTTTTGGTTTTCCCTTTTGACTGGAAATGATTAAGGACCACATCTGCTTGGTCCAATGCTTGTGATTCTCAGAAGCTTCATCTTTCCATGGATTTACAGCAAACTTTGACAGCACTGTCAAGACAGAAGTGGGAACCGCCCATAAATAATTGGCGATGGCATTGAAGAACCTATTTGTTGAACCTATTTGAAGAACCTATTCGTTGTACGTGGGGGTTTCAAAAAGTTAATGGGAAAATGCCATTATCTTTTAATTCCATTTTCCATAACCTGTATGAAATCCCCTCATGTTACAATAGGAGCTACAGTTTAAATTCTATGAGTCTTCAAATTTTCCCTTCTGTTGCCTATTCTTTGTTAATTACTTTTATTTTCTAACCTTGCAATTGAGGGCTGCTTAACTAATATGCAATGGACCCTGATGGCAAGGTGGTTAAACTCTTCAAACCCACACACCTTTCTGTAGGAGAAAAATGTGGTAACCTGCTTCCTTAAAAGCTCTATGAGGGGGCTGAGCCCCGGTGGTGTAGTGGTTGTATACGGGACTGCGGCCCACTGGGTTGGCAGTTCAAATTCAGCAGCAGCTCTCCAGGAGCAAGGCTGGGCCTGCTACTCCAACCAGAGGGCAGTGATGCCCAAAAAACAAACAAGCAAACAACTCTCTGAGGTAGTTCCAGTCAGTCCTCCAGGGTCAGTATGAGTCCATGTGGACTCCACAGCAGTAGGTGTTGCTTTGTTTCTTGTTTTCAAGTAATATGCAGGATGGGCAACACATTTTTATGAGGTGTCTGACAATTTGGGGTTATGTGTGTAGGTGTGAAAGCATATATAAAAGAGCATACACCATTCAATAATAGCCCCAAATACAGTTGAAAATTGGTTACATTCTTTTCTTTTAATTTTTTAAAATAATTATTAACTGGAAGTTAATACATACATCATTCCTTTGTTCAATCATGTCAAGCAGAATCATACAATTGCTACCACAGTGAGTTTAATTACGTTCTTCATGCCATTTCACCATCTTGATCCTTATTGTTTTACCACTATTGATTTATACAACCTCTTAAACTTCTCATCTATGCTTTACACTTATGTAAAAGTTTATGACTTCAGGGAATAGATTTGGTTCAAGATTTTAAAAATATTTCCTCAGGGTAATAAATTTAGGGGTTCCTCCAGTCTCAGTGGATTCAGTCAGTCTGGTTCTTTAAGAAGTAAAATTCTGGCTGAGCCCTGGTGGCACAGTGGTTGTGTGCGGGACTGCAGCCCAAAGGGTTGATGGTTCAAATCCAACAGTAGCTCTCCAGGAGCAAGGCTGGGCTTCCTACTCCCACCAGGGCAGTGATGCCACACACACAAAAAAAAAAGGATTAAAATTCTGTTCCACATCTTTACTCCTTTTCATCAGGAAAAACCTATGCCTATTGAGTTCTTGATGAAAACACTTGGGGCTGAGTCCCGGTGGCGTAGTGGTTGTGCGCGGGCCTGCGGCCCACTGGGACGGAGGTTCAATTCCAGCAGTGGGGTTGGGCCTCCTACTCCCACCACCGGAGAGCAGTGATGCCCAAAAAAAAAAAAAAACACTTAGGCACCTACTGTTTTGATCACAGTTGTTTGGGGTAAGGCATGCTTTTGTTTGTATACCTGTTTAGATGAGTTTCGCTTGCATCAAGGTTGATTATAACCTTGGAACAAACCTTTAACAGAATGACTTGATCGAATTCATTTCCAGATAGTTTATTATTTTTAGTACTGCTGTGAATGATAGTGTTTTCTTAATTTTCTTTTCTGCTTATTTATTGCTGGTATATAGAAACTCACTGATTTAAATGTGTTGACCTTTACTCTGCCACTTTGTTAAATTCATTTATTTAGTTCTAAAGGTTTCTTGCGGATACTTTAGGGTTTTCTACTTAGAAGATCAGATCATTTACTACAGGAATAGCTTTACTTTCCCCAGTGTGAGTTGGATACTTTTTTGTCCTAGCATAATTGGTTGATAGCTTTCCTTATTAATGTTAATCAGTTGCCTGTTAACTTTCTCTGAGAGGACTTATTACTAATGAAGTCATGTTTGAGCATTTAATAGTTTTAATCGTACTTAATAGTCTTAAGTTGAATCCTGATGTTAAACCTGTAATAGTATTTGTGACTGCTGTCAGAGCCATGTCTAAGTGTGTTTACCAAAAGTGAGAGAAGTTCAAGATAGCAAGATAGTTAACCCATCCGTCTGAAAAGAACCGGTGTGAGAGTTTTCAGTTACTGAAGCTTTATCATATTCTCCTATATTTTTTCTTTAATCATTCCCTAAAATCCTAGTGAAATTGACAGGATAGGAAAACCTGTTTAATATTTTCTTGTCTTGTCTTCAGATAGGCAGCCCCACGTAGCTTTAAAAGTACATTTTTAGCTGGTCAGCATGTTTTCTGTTTTCTTCCAAGCTTATTGATAAACCTGTAGCTGTCAGATCTGTGCTTGTTGGTCATCAGTGTTATTGTTAGGTGACATCTAGTCAGCTTCTACTTACAGCAGCCCTGTGCCCAGCAGCACAAAACACCACTCGGTCCTGTGCCGGCCTCACCATGGTTCCTGTGCCCAGGCCCATTGGTGCAGCCACAGTGTCGATCCATTTCCTTGAGGGCGTTCCTCTTTCTCACTGCCCCTCTGCCTTACCAAACATGGTGCCCTTCCAGGGACTGGTCTCTCCTGACAGGCATGTCCAAAGTACATAAAGTGAAGTCTTGCCACCCTTACCTCTACGGAACTCTCTGAATCTCTGAGGAGATCTCTTTATCCTTTTAGCAGTCCTTGGTAATTTCAGTATTCTTCTCCAACATCACAATTCAAATGCATTAACTCTCTGACCTTCCCTAGCCCTTGTCTAGCTTTCACATGCATGTGATGCAGTGAGAACACCGTGGACTGGGTCAGGCACACCTTCGTCCTCAAAGCGCCATCTTTGCCTTTCAGTACACTTACATATGTCGTGTGCGGCTGATTACCTAATGTGATATGTCTTTTGATCTCTTGACGGCAGCTTCTGTGAGCATTGATTGTGGATCCTACTAAGACAAAATCCTTGACAACTTCAACCTTTTCTCCATTTATTCTGATGTTACGCTTGGTCCCGTTGGGAGGATTTTTATGTTCCTTACATTAAGCTGTAATCCACACTGAAGGCTACAATCCTTGATCTTTTTCAACAAGTGCTTCAAATCCTCCACACTTGGAGCCAGCAAGATTGTGTCATCAGCATACTGCAGGTTGTTAATAAGCCTGCCTCCAATCCTGATGCCACATTCTTCTTCATAGAATTCAGTTTCTCTAGTGATTTGCTCAGCATATAGATCAGTGGTTCTCAACCTGCCTAATGCCAAGGCCCTTTAATAAGGTTCCTCATGTTTTGGTGACTCCCCAAGCATAAAATTATTTTTTTTGCTGCTTCATAACTGTAATTTTGCTGCTGTTATGAATTGGACAACCCCTGTGAAAGGGTCGTTCCACCCCCAATGGGGCTGCTACCCACAGGCTGAGAACCACTGCTAGAGATTGAGCAAGTAGAGGGAGAGGAGACCACCCTGATGCACACCTTTCCTCATTTTAAGGCTTACAGTTCCTGTGTTGTGTTCCCTTAACTCCCTCTTAATACATGTACAAGTTCCGAAAGAGCACGATTACGTGTTCTGCAATTTCCATTCTTCTCAAGGTTATCCAGTGTTTTAGGGTCCACACGATCAAACGACTTTGCATAGTCAACAAAACACAAGTACACATCTTTCTGGTACTCTGCTTTCAGCCTCATCTGACATCATCGGTGATATCCCTTATTCCAGGTCCTCTTTGAGATCTGCCCTGATCTTCTGGAGATGTCCTGACTCTGCTATTACACTTGCTCTTAGATGATCGTAATTAAAATTTTACTTCTGTGCAGCATCAGTGATACCATTCTACAGTTTGACTGATCTGTTTTGTCACCTTTGTTTGGGATGAGCACAAATATGGATCTCTTCCAAACAGTTGGCCAGGCATAGATGACCGAGTTTCAGTTTTCTGGCATAGATGACTGAGCGCTTCCAGTGCTTCTTCAGCTTTCTGAAACATTTAAATGGATATGCCATCAATTCCTGGAGCCTTGTTTTTGGCTAATCATTCAGTGCAGCTTGAACTTCTCCCTTAAACCCCACTGGTTCTTGCTCATCTGCTACCTCCTGAAATGGAATATCAGCTAGGTCTTTTGGGTACAGTGACTGTATTCTTTCCTTTTCTATTTTTTTTTGGGGGGGGCATCACTGCCCTCTGGTGGTGGGAGTAGGAGGCCCAGCCTTTGCTCCGTGGAGCTGGAATTGAACCTCCGTCCCCGTGGGCCGCAGTCCCGCGCACAACGTTGATGCTTCATGCATCATTCAGTATTGTACCTGTAAAATCTTTCAAAATTGTAGTTCATAGCTTGACTTTTTTTTCTTGAATTCTTTCAGTTTTTAGATTTGCTGAGCGTGCTCTTCCCTTTCGGTTTTCTAATTCTAGACCCTTGGCTCGGGTCTTTGTGAAAGACCTTTGGCTTGCTTCATGAATGATAGTTGTGATGTCCCCTCGGTTCGCTCATCAAGCCTTCTGTCATTAGTGTTCAATGCATCAAATCTGTTCTTGAAATGCTCTTAGAATTCAGATGGGATGGACTTAAGGTTGTATTTTGGTTTCTGTACACTTGTTCTAATTTTTTACAGCTTTGTCCTGAACTTACATGTGAGCAGTTGATAGTCTGTACCACAGTCAGCTCCTGGTCTGATTTTAGCTGCTGATAATGAGTTTCTCCATTTTGTCTTCCCACAGAGATTCTCAATTTGATTTCTGTGCTTCATCTGGAGGAGTCCTCTTGTGTTGTTGAGGGAAAAAAGATATTTGCTGTGAACAAGTGGTTTGTTTTGCAAAATTCTATCATGCAATGTCTGGCTTCAGTTCTGTCGGCAAGTCTATTTCCAACTACTTTTTCTTCCTCTTTGTTTACAATTTTTGCAGGTTCCCGTCACCAGTAACCATCAATTGCATGTTTGATCAATTTCCGACTGATGTCGTTGTTATAATTCTTCAGTTTCTTCGTCTCTAGTTTTTGTGGTTGGTGCATAAATTTAAGTAATCATCATATTGACTGGATTTCCTTCAAGTCGGATAGAGAGAATCTGATCATAGATAGCATTGTACTTCATGATGAGTGGGGAAGGTGCATTCTGACAATGAATGCCTACATTCCTCTTGATTATATTATGGCCAAAATAGTAAATCCTGTGATTTTCCGATTCAAAATGGCCATCACCTGTCCATTTCAGCTCACTAGTGCCTGGGATATCGGTCTTTATGTGTTCTATTTTATTTTTGATGGCTTCCAATTTTCCTTCATACCTTGCACATTCCAAGTTCCAATCATTAGAAGATTTTTGCAGCTTTTTCTCTTTACCTAAGTTGTCACCTATCAGCAAAGGATGATCCCAAAAGCTCTGCTCCCACAGGCTTTACCAAATTCATGTCACCATGGTCAGCCCACCTCCAAGAAGTCATCTCCCCTCCCGTCACTTTCGAGTGCCCTCAGACCGAGACCCATCTACCAGTGCTATCGCAGACAATGTTCTGCTTCCTTTTTTTAGGCTCTCAGTATGTGAAAATGCTTCAAAGCTCCACATGGGATTTTCAGTGACTTCTTCATTGTTCTTAGTCTGGAAATTGCATTGAAATTTAATCACTTTGCATGACCCTGCTGGCATTTGAAAAATCAGTGACATAGCAACACACAGTATGACAGACTGACAGACAGATGACCTTCAGTAATGATCTCTTCATTTGAGTAAAGCCTGAGAAGCAATTCCAAGCACTTTAACATTTGTGTGACAGGTCTGTTTCCTCAAAGAAATTAGGTTTCGTCTGGAAAAATGCAGTGTAGGACTGGTAACAATAAGGATTCAAAGGGGTAGAGTGGTTAAAAGTTGGGTTGCAATGCACACAGTCAGCGCTTTGAAACCACCAGCAGCCACTCTGCATAAAGTCGGGGCTTTCTGTCCCCATGAACAGTGACAGGCCTGAAAACTCACTGGGGCAGCTCCACCCTGCCTGTGGAGTCGCCATGACGTGATGGCAGCAAGGTGAGTGACAACCAACAGTATCAAAGTGTTAGGTTTATAGGTGAATTTTATGGAAGTCCTGATGAGTGTCAGTAGGTCGCATTGCAGGTGAGTCATTTTGCAAGCACTTGTGAAAATGGACTCTAAGGATCTGCTTTATCTTCTGATTTCACTAGACTCCATCGTATGAACCAGGGCATGTGTGTGCATCCTTTTAGGTGGTATAAGAGTTCAAAGATACAGTTGAAACAAATATTTGAAGTGTTTTAGTTCTAATCAAGTCTGAATTGAATAGCATGTAAAGCAGAATCTGTATGTTTTTACTAAAATCATTTATTTCCTTTGAGAAATGCTCTCAGTATATTTTCAATGTCTTCTAGCCTTTTTAAAACTAGCCATTAATACATTTTAACATTGTCAATCCTATAGCTTCAAGCACAAATGCCAGCCTCATATCCACTTCATCTACAATTGCCAATATCCCCGCTGCAGCGGTTGCTAGCATCTCAAACCAGGTACTGTGTTCCTTTTGTTCATCCTGTTTGATTGGCTCATCCAGCTAGCTCACTCTTCATTTTTCTGTACTATAATCAGTATACCTTTCTAAGAAGCAACCGGCAGACACTTTTTCTGGATATCTTAGAACTAGAAACCTAGAGAGTTTCACAGGCTGTGACCCCCACATCTCTCACCAGCTGTTTATATATTGTGTCTGTGTCTATCTCCTTCCCTATATCTGCTACAGTTCCTGTTATTGTCATACTCTCCATGGGTCTCTTCTTTCCACGGTTAATATTGGTATTCAGTTCATTCTTTTATGGTTTGCCTGTTCTTATCTTTACTTATTTTTTTAATTTACAGATGTTTTTTGAGCACCTACTATGTACTTAGTACTACTTGGTCTATATATTTGGTCTGGTCTAGTCTATATATTCCTCATTTTCACAGGTCTTCATTTTGATCCTATGTTTTAACATTGATGTTCTGTATTTTGTTTTCTATATATTTGATTATTTTGACCCCAAGAATTTTTTCCACACAGCATTCTCCTAGACTCTCCTAAATGAATTTTCTAGTCTGGACTTCATAAAATCTATAGGATACCAGCTGATTAAAGGACATAATTTTTTTTTAATGTTCCTGGTAATTCCCTAAATTTAGGATATCTAACACTAGCTTTTCATTCCATTTCTTTGCCACCTCCTAGCCCTCCAAGAGTAAAGCTACCTTTCCCTAGGAGTTCACAGTTTGGTCAGTGGCGCTAGGTTTCTTAGACTTGTGCGTAAAGCCTGACCAGTCGTCTTCCATTTGTTCTGCCAATCAAAGTCAAGCTCACTGCCAGGACACCAGCACTGACTGGCAGTGACCCTGCAGGAGAGAATAGAATGGCCCCTCTAGATTTCCGAGACCGTAACCCGTACAGGAGCAAAAAGCCTCGCCTTTGACCTGTGGGCGCGCCGATTCTCTACGGGTGGTCCGTCACCTCGCCGCCCAGCTCGTAGCCCACTCTGTCACAAGGGCGCCTTTCCTCCCACCCCAGGCCCCAGGTCAGGTTTCTGAGATTGTGTCTCTTTCCATCTTGGCTGTCATGACTCTTTAAAAGCCTCTACATTATCCTGGTTCATTGTCTCATCTCCAGTTTTACCTGTCCATTTTCAAAAACCCATCCGGTTAATTTTTTTCAAATGTCTCTCACCTGTTCAGTGTTTTAGTGTTTTTATTCGGTGGTTTGAATATGGTAGCCCATATTTCTTTGCCCCCACACAAGCTATACACAATTGCCTGGGTGAAATTTGAACTCATTCCTTAGTATTCAAAACCCCACTATTTAAAAACCCACAAGAATCTTTTCTTTTGACTGGGCTCCACAGCTCATGCCCTTTTAAAAAACGTTTGCGTTTTCATGAAACTTTTTCAGGGCCTACCTGCTATTTACCTCAGAAAGCACTCTTTGGCTGCCCTTGCCCAAGGGATAGTATTTTCCCGGTTGCTTACTTCTTTGGTAGATACTTATTGTTACATTGTTAGATTTTTTTTTAAATGTTCTTGCTAGATTATTTAATTCCCTTGAGTTCAACTAATATTGATTTATTCTTTTCAATAGTCTGTTCTTATGCTGTACAGATACAACTCAGTAACTTTAGATGTTTGTGCACTCATTAGCTTCTTCATAATCTAGCCATGTCAGTGGAATTATTTTTCCAATGTGTATTTGAACTCTGTGTCATAGCCAAATTTTAAAATAACTGTAAGGTATAAGTGACATAAGAAACTACATATTTAAATTCTCCAATTTGATAAATTTTGACATTTACATGCCTGTAAAATCACTGAAAGAGAATAAAATCTTTTAAAAGACTCCATGTAATGATTTATATTGAAGTTCAGTAGATAAATTTGACCATAAATGAGCTGGTGTATTGAGAAAAGAACATTGTAGTGCATGGAACTTCTCCCTCTCAGTCACCCCCAAACTCAAAGTCAACCCCTGCCTCTTGAGGTTCTACAGAGTGCATTTTAATCATGGATGGGCAAGTGGAGATATTAAATGAATGTTTTAGGAATATAGCAATGAATAATGGAGATAAAGCCTTATATTTAAATGAATACTAGACTCTAAGAATGGTCTTTCTTCCTATATTCCCTTTGGTCTGCAGGACTATCCCACTTATACTATTCTTGGTCAGAGTCAGTACCAGGCATGCTACCCCAGCTCCAGCTTTGGAGTCACAGGCCAGAGTAACAGTGATGCTGAGAGTAACACCTTAGCAGCAACTACGTACCAGACAGAGAAGCCTGCCGTCATGACAGCTGCAGCACAGAGAGTTTCCTCTGGTAAGCAGCCCTGCTTTGAACACTTTGTCTAAGGACACTTAACACAGCAGGCAGTTTTAGATAATGGTGAGTGTTGTTTGTTCTGAGCGAGTCCCTTTCCCATGGTGTTGGCTTTCCCTCTAGGGTGGGAATAGTTAGGCATTGTAACCAGACTGTTTACTCACTGGCAGAGTATTATAAGGTATTTGTAATACCTGATGCTGTAAACAGTAAAATACCAATAATTAAAAGTCTGTTCTTGGGCTGATCCCCAGTGCCATAGTGGTTGTGCACGGGACTGCGGTCCACTGGGATGGAGGTTCAATTCCAGCAGCAGCTCCACTGGAGCAAAGGCTGGACCTCCTACTCCCACCACCAGAGGGCAGTGATGTCAAAAAAACAAAAAAAAAGTCTGTTCTTATGACTCCCATAAGCATTAGCAGCCTTGTCACAGGGGGGTTCAGAACCTTGACACTTTGTTCAAATTAGAGAATTCCAGTTTTAGTCTGCACATTTCAGACTCCTCTGAGGCCTGACAGCAATTGCTCTTAACCTTAAGGTTAAGGTTAAGTCTTAAGGTCATGACATCCTTTAAAATCCAAAGAACGCAAATCTATAACCTTCAATTTCAGGAGATTGACAGCTCTGAATTATATCTATGGATTATGATGTACAACTTAAGAACTCTGAAATAAAGGCCTAAGAGTCAGTAAATATAAACATAGGGGCTTTAAGAAGTTCATAGGAAATTTCAATTTTAATTATAGGATAGTGAAATTAAGCTCCTTGTATATCACTTTAGAAATGCATTAATGCTCTGCCTCAACCCAAAATTCTGTGCATCTTCTTTAAGCAATCTGGGAATTGCTAGTCTTTTTAGGGAAATGGATATACAAATGAATGATCACTGCCTCAAAGCCGTATAATTTTCAAATAATTACATGTGATGTGATGATGTCTTCATTTTGTGTTTATCTCTCAAGTATCTCTGTTCTTTATAGCACTTTCAACTTTTTAATAATGGGAAAAATTTTGAATATGCAAAAGTTGTCAGGGTATTATAATGAACCACCCATCGCCTAGAATCAGCTGTTGACCTTCATAGGCTTCAGTTACACATCATTCAGTTTCTCATTTTATTACCGTGGAACAAATGTCTAATCTCACGTCTCTAAAAGAGAAGTACTTATTCATATATGCAGAATGCCATAGTATAGCTAAAAAATTAAATAATTCTTTAACTTCATCAGATAGTCAATAAGTTACCGTTTCCAGTTGCCTTAACAAGGTAATAAGTAAATTTTGTGTTTCCTTTTATAATTTGTTTAAATTAAGATCCAAATAACGTTCATGCATAGATAGGTATTTTCCATCTCTTTAGCCTATTGATTCCCTTCTCTTTCCCACACCCCTAACTCGTTTGTTGAAGAAAACAGAATTTGTTTCTGTGACCTTTGGTTGGGTAGTGTAACATGTTCTGCTGCCTTCAGTAAATTCAGTAACTGGGAACAATGTCTCCCTCACCCTCCTGAGACAGTGGGCAGGGTCACTCTCGGCATAGGTACTGGCAGGTAGTGGGGGCTGCTAAAGGGCATCTCCCCACAACAAGAAATGATCTGGCCCCAGATGCCAGCCACACCAAGTTCAGAAACCCTGACCTTCAGGGGCTTAAAGAAGACTACGGTTCTATTTATTTGTATTTTGTAAAAATGCTTCTACTAGGAATCAGGCATAAAATGTCCTCTTATCATTCTCTTTGTGGTTAGCTGTTGTGATTCTCAAACTTTACTTTGCTTAAAGTAAAGTTGTTTTCTCTCCAGTCTTTATCCCTGCAATGTGCTTCTTTCATTCAAAGAACCTGCAGAAGGCTCACTTCCTCCTTTGGCACATGGAGCCTGTAATCACCAGCAATGTATGTCTCACTTTCCATTGCAATCAAAAGATGAGACTGTCTAATCCCATAAAGAATAATGGTCAAGGATACCCACAAGGGCAATTCTATACTTTCTTGTTTTCTGTATTTCTAGGAGACCCTTCTACAAGTCCATCTTTGGCCCAAACAACACCAAGTAAAGATGCTGACGACCAGTCCAGGAAAAACATGACAGGCAAGAGCCGGGGCAAGAGGAAAGCTGATGCCAGCTCGTCACAGGACAGCGAATTAGAAGTATGGCAGTCACTCATTTGAGTTACCTACTTCTTTCTTACTTTATGACATTTGTAAGCCTTTTTATAAGCAGATAAAAGTATAAAGGTAGGCTGAGCACCGGTGGCGTAGTGGTTGTGCGCAGGACTGCGACCCACTGGGATGGAGGTTCGATTCCAGCTCCACGGAGCAAAGGCTGGGCCTCCTATTCCCACCACCTGAGGGCAGTGATGCCAAACAAACAAACAAATAAAGGTATAAAGGTAATAGAAGCAGTGTGGTTTTGTGTCCTACACTCTTTAATTTCTGTGCAAGAGAAATAGGAAAACCGGAAGAATATGCATCATGTTTAAAAAGCAAGGGGTGTCACAGTGATATAAGGGTCTTTTCCATTTAAAAAATCTCACAATTAGAAGGTTTGGGATTACTTTAGACCAAGTTTCTCTGAGACATGCAGGTCAGGTTGCTTTTTAGTGAGATTGGCATCCAGTTATTCATTGATGTAAGCATTAGAGGAACTTTCTGTGGACAGATTAGACTAGAAGGTGATCCACAAATGTTAATACTGATGGGATTCTTACATTATCTTTTTGTTAACTGTTTTTTTTTATAACTGCCATCTAATAAAGATAAAGACTCTGTAAAATCGGTTGGTAGGTGTTACAAAGACAGAGAGATACACTGAAGCTGTGTTAGGAGCCTCTCTGTTCCTTTTTTCATAAAGGCTGGAATTCTGATATGTTTCTGGGGGGAACCTAGGCACTCTTTATCTGTTATGTTTTGCTCCCACAGCGGGTTTTTCTATGGGACTTAGATGAAACCATCATCATCTTTCACTCCCTCCTTACTGGATCCTATGCCCAGAAGTATGGAAAGGTAATTTGGGCCTTTCTTCCTTTGTCATAACCACCCCTCTTTTGATTACATTGATGGGTAACCCAAATAATTTTCAGTGCTACCTTTACTCACTCATTTTGGCATTTGACCTTTCATGTAAAATTTCACTGGTTGGTTTGTACCAGACAGACTATGTGATCTAGAGGCTGGACCCAAGACTAGTCCCCCAGACAGAAGCAGTTCAGGAGTGACATTCTGTAAAAATTCAATTTAGAATTGAGGCTCAGAACAGAACAGATATTCACATATTCCAGGGAATATTAATCAGTTATCCCTGGTCACTCTTAAGTGCCAAGACCAAGCTAAGTCTATACAAGATGTATATATTAACATACACATCATGTATATATTATGTACTTCCATTCCTTTTTCAATTAAATATGCCAAACAGTATAATTTGTAGTACAAACGTGAATTTTAGTAGAGTAATTAGCTGTTTGGGGATGCTTAAGACTGCGTATTTACATCTTAAATCACCTGCAGCTTCTGGTTTTTATGGTTTCTGTAAATGAAATTTATAAAAATAGATCTACCTTTTCTCTGATTGTTTTCAGTTATTTCTTTTGTCCTTAGTACACTTGTTAGAAGTATTTTGCAAAGACTTTAATCTCTAGGTTGGCAAACCCCCATAAGTTCGTGTATATTATAAGGGGATGCTTGTTTCTATAATGATGGCCCCTTCTGGGAGTTGAACAACCCTTCCACAGGGTCACCCAGTTCATAACAGTAGCAAAATGATAGTTATAAGTAGCAACAAAAATACTGTTATAGGAGGCTGAGCCCCAGTGGTGTAGTGGTTGAGTGCAGGACTGCAGCCCACTGGCTTGGCGGTTCAAATCCAGCTGCAGTTCTCTAGGAGCAAGGCTGGGCCTCCTACTCCCACCAGAGGGCAGTGATGCTCCCCCCCAAAATATATATATATATTGCTATAGTTGGGATTCACCAAAATATGAGGAACTGTATCATAGGGTGGCAGCATTAAGAAGGTTGAGAACCACTGCTCTAGATAAAGGCTTGATCAAAGTGCATTGATTTTCCTAAAAATACTTTGACCCTTCAACCTTTCTTTGTTTAACTTTATCTGATGATCAGTTTGGTCAAACAAGATTTTAGTTGTTATACCCTGTGTGCACACGTGTGCATGCCAGTACAAAGAGTAAAATGGGCATTACAATAGCAGTATTTTAGCAATAACTATAATTCTTCTGGTAGAGGGCATTTAAAAAAAAAAAAACATTGGGTTTTGTATTTTAAGTGATAGGAATTACTAAAGGGAATGTTGGATACAGTTTCTTTTTAATATATATTTTATATATGAATCATATTACTGGGGGTTTGTACAAATCTTAACAATTTTTTATTAAAACGATGGATCATTTAAAAAAAATTTATCATCTCTTCTTTGTCCCCAATTACTTATAAAATGCTTACTTAGGAGTTTCTAGAAACTAACATCCTGGAATTTTTTTTTTGATCATTTTATTGGGGGCTTCTAATCATCTATTGTATGCAAACCACATTTATACACTTGTTGCCATCATCATTCTTGAAACATCCTCCTATTTAAGCCCTTGGTATCCACTCCTCATTTTTCCCCTCCCTCATGAACCCTTGATAATTTACAAATTGTCATTATTTTGTCATATCTCACACTGTCCAATGTCTTCCTTCACCCACTTCCCTGTTGTCTGTGCCCCAGGGAGGATTTGTAGATCCTACAACTGGTTCCCCCATCCTAGAATTTTTAACTGTCTATAATCTTCTCTGTTGCACAATTCTAAGTCCTTATGACCCTGAGTTAAATTATATCAGTAATCGTTTAACTCATTATTGTGGGGATGTGTTATATTACCCTTGACCCAATTTTGAGATACTGAAAAATCAGAACCAGTGCTGATGGTGCCAGGTCAAGCAAGTGTTTTTTTTTTTTAACTGACTTCCAGGATCCAACAGTAGTGATTGGCTCGGGTTTGACAATGGAAGAAATGATTTTTGAAGTGGCAGATACCCATCTGTTTTTCAATGACTTAGAGGTAAGCATTTAAAATTGTTTGTTTCCATGAGATGTTTTTGTTCAGTCCTTTTTTGTTGGGCCTGTGCTTATTGTATCTTGAAGTACTGTGCTTACCTGGAAAAGTTAGAGGGCAGCCCGCTGGCCAAGGAGGAACTCATCGTCTTAGAGCATCAGTGCCTGGTTGAGTCACCACATCTTGGCTCTCGCCTTCCACTTTATTTGTGAAAGTTGTTCTTTTCATTAGCTTACTTGGGAACAATGTAGCTCCGAGGAGATGCCAATTAACCTAGGAAAACACTTGTTTATAAAACAATCCATTAATCTATTAAATTACACATATGCAAGGGGGCTTCAAAGAGTGTGGGAAAATCCTAATTTTACCTTCTTGTAAAATAGTCACCATATCTGTCTGTTCTATAAATGGAGAACATTTACCTACATCTAGGTTAACCTTGATTGGAAGATCATTTTATAGTTAAGGGCAAGTAAAATTGGGATACACTAAGAGCTTGACGGTAACTGTCTATAACTATGATAATTGAGTTCATCATAGAGATAACGTGGTGTTCGGGAAGAGCACAAAACTGGAACTCATAAGGCAGAGTCCCAGCGTAGAAAGTTACTTCTCCATTATGGGCCCCGTTAAGAAGTTACCCTTAACAAGAAACTGGCGAAGGTTGTTATAGCGCAGGAGGGATTTGAATAGCTGGGCCATGGAGGTGGGAGGAAGCAGACTTTTCTTTGTGTGTCCTCAGTAGCCCAGGGCTAACCCACAGAGCTCCTTGTATAGTATATCTATTGCCTCGTTTTTAAAAATGCAAATTTATTTTATTTATTTTTTAGAGTGCAAATTTATAATGTAATATAAAACAACATTTTACAAAGTAATCATGTTCTTTTTTAAACATACTGTAGTTTTGCTCAACATACAATCCTCCAACAAGTCAAATTAGTAAACTCTAAGCTCCATCCAGTACTTTTATCTACATTACAATAATACTTTAATCTTCCCTTGACTCCACATGTTTATATTAGGATATCATCATTATTATTCAGCAAACTTTTTATTGAAACTATGTGCCGATAATTATTGCCAAATTGTATTTGTAATGATTTTCTAGACATAGTCCTCCCTCAGGACTGAAAGTTCTGTGAAGAATTTGGCCTGAATGTGTTCCTGCCCCCAGGTCAGTGGTTCTCAACTCTAGGGTGCATAAGAATCCCCTGGGATGCTTGTTTCTAAGTATGTAAATTCTAGGGCTTCGCTACCAGAAATTCTAATTTCAAGTCTGTCTGGTGTCAGCCCCAGGATATACATTTAAAAAAAAAAAAAAACTGTCCCAGAGGATTCTGATGCAGGTGGACCTCACTTTAAAAAGCACTGCCCTCAGTCGTGTCAGAGAGTGAGTCTGTCAAGAGTTGGGCCATGGGTAGCATGTGTTTGTCACGTGGGCTTGTAGAAAAGCCTCGGATTAGACTCACAGACTGGGTTTCTTTGTGATCCCATTCTACCACTTGCGAGCCAGCTCTGTGACCTAGGAGAAGTCATCTCACTTACTGTAGAGCATGAAGAGACTAATGGGATGAGCTCTCCTGACTTCTAAATTAAATGTCTAGACTCCTGTTACAGTCATGCTCGGTGTAGAAACGGCACTGCACCAGAATCTGTGACTAGAGTAAGGGTACCCAGGAGATGTAAGATGTGGGCACTGCCCTAAGAGGCATGCGGTTTGGAAGGACTTAGAATCTAATGTAGAATGTGAACACACCTGACAGTATAAGGACATCTAACATTTCTATGCATGAGCTGTCGGAGACATGGAGCCATAGAGTCTTCCTGCAGGGTGGGATGGTTCAGGAAGACTTCACAAAGAGTGTAGGACCTGAAGGAAGTCTTAAAAGAAGTTGGACAGCAAGGGGGCTGAGCATGATCCTCTCCATATAAGAGAGCCCGTTCATCATCCTGGTCTATTATAAGTCATAGTAGTGGTAGCATCTTTATTCCCTCCACTGAAGTAGTATGTTACTTTTGTCTTTAACAGGAATGTGACCAGGTACATGTGGAAGATGTGGCTTCTGATGACAATGGCCAGGACTTGAGGTGATGTCTTAACATTAATGCCCCCATTTTCTGCAAGACAGATTTCTGAGTGCAGAAGAACACAAAAATGAATACAACCCTGAAAGAGCTCATATTAGAGGAGACAGAATCAAATATAATTATCTGTGACATAAGTGTGACATACAGAGTAATTCTGATAGACAAGGAGTGCTGAGCAGGCCTTCTCCGTGGAGTGACATCTAAGCAGGACCTTGAGAGAATAAGGGGGGAAAAAATCCCAAAGCTAGATACCAATTTCTCCTTGACCCCACAATAAAAATAAAGCAAGCCTACTGCCATCAAGTCAATTTTAACTGAATGATGATAAGACTCATTAATGTCAGGGTTTCTAAGCCTAGAAATCTTAACTGGAGCAGCTAGCTGCTGCTTTCTCCCAAGGATCAAGTTGGAAGGTTTAAACCACTGACTTTGCAAACCCGTAAAGAAATAAACCCATAGCGACCTGGCTTAAGTTTTCCGGGGCTGTACCTCTTTGGGGACTGTAGAGCCGCATCTTTCTCCTTTGGTGGGGTTGGTGAGAGTGCTTCCAGGCCGCCTCACTTGTCCCACAGGATCACGATGGCTCCCTTTCTCACTGTTCCAGTGATGCAATTTTTAGTCACTAGAAAATGTGTTTCCCGGAGGGAGGGGACAAAATAAGAAGATGATATCCAGGACTCGAGGAGAAAGAAAATGTTTTGAGAATGATGATGTCCTTGACACAATAGATGGATGTATGGATTGTGATAAGAGTTGTATGAGCCCCAATAAAATGATTTTTAAAAGAAAATGTGTTCCAGGTAGGGAATTTCTATACAAATAGCATAAGAATTTCACCAAGGAAACTAGCTGTGGGAGCTTTATGGTGTCAAGAGTAACCCATGGGAGACTGTCTTGAACATTACTGTATTCTTAAATAGTGAAAATTAAACCAGTGACACCTCGGTGACAAAATGCTTCCTTAGTCTTATTAATCTTTTAACTACTGTCTTCTACCCACTAGTCATGGCTAAAAATGATCAAAAATTTTATCTAGCTCAATTTTGAAGAATTTTATTGTTTTAGGGAAAAGTTGTCATGTTAGGTATTTCTAAAGTTTACCCCTTTCTGTAAGTAAAAAACAAAAGTTTATCCTTTTGTTTATCCACAAAATTTCCTGCCTCTATTCTAAATCCTTTTTCATTTAAAACACTCTGAGTTTATTATCATCTCTGTGCTAAAAAGTTTCTGTTTGATATCTCCCATTACCCACTTTTGTTTTCCGACACCCAGGGACAGGGTTATATGTACATCATTGTGATTGGATCCCCATTTCTCCCCTACTTTACCTCCTGAGATCGCTAATCTCATTATTGGTCCTGAGGAGTTTATCTGTCCTGGATTCCCTGTGTTACCAACTCTTATCTGTACCTAGTGTATATCTGCAGGTCTAGCCAGATTGGTAAGGTTGAACAGGGGTTAGGATAGTGGGGGATGGGGAGGAAACATTAAAGAACTAGGTGAAAGGTGTATCTTTCGTTGGTTCTATACTGCATCCTGACTGGCTTGTCTTCTCCCCAAGACCTTCTATAAGGGGATGTCCAGTTGCTACAGAAAAGTTTGGGTCTCCACTCCTCATCCACAATGATAACAATTTTTGTTGTTTAATGCTTCGTGGTCACACAGTACACAGGCTGGTGTGCTTCTTCCATGTGGGCTTTGTTGCTTCTGAGCTAGATGGTCCCTTGTTTACCTTCAAGTCTTTAAGACCCCAGATGCTATACCTTTTGATAGTCGAGCACTGTCAGCTTTCTTCACGTTTGCTTATGCACTCACTTTGCCTTCAGTGATCGTGTCAGGAAGGTGAGCATCATGGAATGCCAGTTCTTACATTGAGGGAATACTGGAGTAGAGATCCAATGTCCATCTGCTACCTTAATACTAAACCTATAAATATATGTATACAAATCTATTTCATCATCATCATCATATATATAGTTACATGTCTGTGTTTATTTATTTTTTTTATTTATATTTTTTTGGGGGGTGGCATCACTGCTCTCCAGTGGTGGGAGTAGGAGGCCCAGCCCCACTGCTGGAATTGAACCTCCGTCCCAGTGGGCCGCAGTCCCACACACAACCACTACGCCACTGGGGCTCAGCCCTCTGTGTTTATTTTTAATGCCTGTATTTAGACCTCTATAAATGTCTTTGCCTCCTCCTCCTTTCTTCTATTTCCTTTCACTTTTCTTTCATCCCACTATCACGTTCAGACTTCGTTTGAGTTTCAGTAATTCTTCCCAGTTACATTGCCTTTGATCAAGCCCTACCAGGCTTTCTACACGCTCCTCACCATCAATTTTGGTTCACTTGTTGTTCCCTTGTTCTTGTGTTTGTTAATACCCACTTCCTTTACCCCACCTCCACCTCTCCCATATCCCCGCAAGCCATTGGTCCCATTGTTTTCTCCTTCAGCTTGTTTATCCCACCTCTCTTAGCTAGATATACTTACAGGAATTATAATAATAATATGCACACAAAAACAAGACAGCAAGGACTGAACCCCGGTGGCGTAAGTGGTTGAGTTGCGGGACTGTGGCCCGCGGACTTGGAGGTTCAAATCCAGCGGCTGCTCTCAGGAGCCGTGCTGGGTAGCTCCCATGACCACCAGAGGGCAGTGATGCCCCCCTCAAAAACAAAACAAAACAAAAAAAAGACAGCAAAACAAAGCAACAAAAGAATACAAAAACAGCGTCAAAAAAAAAGAGAAAAGCCTGTAAATAGTTAAAGGTCTGTTTTTGACCAGTAGGAGTGTTTTCCTACCGAGTCTGATGGGTCCTGGCCCCAAAGTCTATTTTTGGTGTTCCCTGGGGACGTCCTTGCTCTTCACCCCCAGCTGTTCTGTTGCACACCCTTAGTGTTTTGCCTCGGTTTAGTGGGGTCAGATTGGGTGCAGTTCCCATTCTGTGTCTCCAGTGCTATCTCCCATAGCTCTGTGGGTCAGTGAGGGATGCTGCCTCTCATAGTGGGGCCAACCCTATGGTCCTCTCTGCTTTGGCTGCTGTCAGAGGGAATATCGTCCTCGGGGCTTGGTGGGCTAGGATGTGCTCCTCCTCTCTCTCCTTCCCCCTTCATTTGCTCCTCTGTACCTGGTCCCTCTCCCTGAACTGTAGCTCCAGTGCTGTTCTCTGAAGTGAATTATTCTGTGGGGGTGTCCATGTAGTCAGGCAAACCCCTCAGTCCTCTCTATTGGTTCCCTGCTTCATGCTGGTATGTTGTATTCACTTCTTGGAGCTCCGGGTTGAAGTTTGGTCCCTCTTTCCCTGTGGAGATAGAAACATACCCTCCCCTTTCTGAATTGGGCCCTCTTTTAGTTTGCATTTCTCTTATTGCTAATCATCGGGAACATTTTCTCATGTTTATTAGCCATTCTGCTTTATGCCGCCGTGAAACTTCTGTTTAGGTCCTTTGCCCACCTCCTCAGTGGGCAGTTAGTTTTTCTGCCGGGGGTGGGGAGCTAAGAGAGCATTGTAGATGTTAGTAGTAAGGCCTTTGTCTGCTGTGTCATTGCTAAAGATGCTTTCCCAGTCCGTGGGCTCTCTTATTATTCTCTTGGTGAATTTTTCTCCACATACACAGATGTTTTCTCTTCAGTATATCCCACGTGTCAATTTGTGACTCATCTATATTTGTGCCTTTCCCCATTTCTAATTGCCTATGTAATACCTGTACCAAAGTTCTTTGTATTTCTTGTGCCAAAGTTCTCAGGTTTGTCCCAGTTCCCTCATTGATGGCCCTAATAATTTGGGGTTTTACCCCGAGGTCTGTGATCCACCTTGAGTGTATTCTTGTGCATGGAGTGATATAAGGGTCTTGCTTCATTTGTCTGCAGGTAGATTTTCAGCAACACTTGAGGAAGAGGGCATCTGCTTTCGAAAATTTGATATTTTGGGGGCCCTTATCAAAACTCAGTTGTCTGTATGATGATGATTTTATTTCTGGGTTATCATTTATTTTCCATTGGTCTGAGTATCTGTCATAACGATACTATGTAGTTTTGACCACTGTGGCTGTAATTTGTGCTAACGTCGGGTAAAGCAAGCCCTCCCACTGTGTCCTTCTTTAGGAATTCCTGCTAATTCTGGGCTTCTCTCTCTATATGAAGTTGGTAGTCAGTTTTTCCAATTCTTTGATGGTAATTATATCGAGATCGCATTACACTTGTATAATGCCTTTGGCAGAGCTGACACCTTTACTCTATTGAGTCTTCCAATCCACAAGCATGGGATATTCTTCCTTTTTTTGTTGGTTTTTTTGTTTTGTTTTGTTTTGTTTTTTGGTTTTGTTTTTTGTTTTTGGGCATCACTGCCCTCGGGTGGTGGGAGTAGGAGGCCTAGCCTTTGCTCCGTGGAGCTGGAATTGAACCTCCATCCCAGTGGGCCGCAGTCCCGTGCACAACTACTATGCCACCGGGGCTCAGCCCTATTCTTCCATTTTTTGAGGTCACTCTTGGTTTCTTGTAATAGTGTTCTGTAGTTTTCCTCATATCAACCTTTTGTTCTTTTAGTCAAGTATATCCCTAGATATTTCAATTTGTGCTTGACTATTGTTAAGGGTAGCACTTTTTTATCTTCTCCTCTGTGGTCTGTCTGGTGTATATAGCAGGCTGATAGGCTTTTATTTGTTGATCTTATATTTTGCCATTCTTGCCATATTCCTTGCTTTCAGTATTCCCTTGTGGAGCTTTTGGGATTTTATATATATAAAATCATATCACCTGCGAATAATGATAGTTTCACTTCTTCCTTTCCCAGGGAAATACCTTTGATGTCTTTTCTTTGCATTATGCCGTTAGCTCAGACCTCCAGTATGATGCTAAGAAAGAGTGGGGACAAGGGACATCCTTGTCAGGTCCCCTTTTTCAGTGGGATTGTGTTCATCTTTTCTCCATTGACTACCACGTTGACTGATTTGTTCTATATACTTTTATATTCTATTGGCCAGTATTTTTTTTTTTGTGGGCATCACTGCCTCTGGTGGTTGTGGGCGCTACCCAGTGGTGCTCCTGAGAGCTGCCACTGGATTTGAACCACCAAACCCGCGGGCCACATTCCCGCACTCAACCATTTACACCACCAGGGCTCAGCCCAGCCAGTATTTTTTTTTTTTTGGCATCACTGCTCTTCGGTAGTGGGAGTAGGAGGCCCAGCTCCACTGCTGGAATTGAACCTCCGTCCCAGTGGGCCGCAGTCCCGCGTACAACAACTATGCTACCGGGGCTCAGCCCGGCCAGTATTTTTTTTAAGTATTTTTGCATCGATGTTTATTAGGGATATTTGTTTGTAGTTCTCGATTCTTGTGGCATCTTTGCCCGATTTCGGTATCTGAGTTATACTAGCTTCATACAAAGTGTTTGGAAGTTTACCATCTTTTTCTGTGTTCTGGAAGAGTTTGTGTAGGATTGCTGTTAGTTCTTCCCTGAATGCTTGGTAGAATTGTCCTGTGAAGCCATCTGGTTCAGGGATTTTTTTTGGGGGGGGAGGTAATCCCTTGATGACCTGGTCTATTTCTTATATTGCTATGGGTCTGTTGAGATTCTAGATGTCCATCGAGTGTAGTCTAGGGAGGAATTGTTTTTTCAAGAATTTGTCCATGTCTTCCAAGTTGTTGAATTCATTGGAGTGCAGACCTTTGTAGTACTATGTAATTATTCTTTTGATTTCACTAGGAACAGTTGTGATGTCCCCTCTTTCTTTTTTTTTTTTTTTTTTTTGGGGGGGGGCCTCACTGCCCTCTGTTGGTCGTGGGAGCTACCCAGCCTTGCTCCCAGAGAGCTGCTGCTGGATTTGAACTGCCAAGCCAATAGGCTGCAGTCCTGCACTCAATCACTACGCCATTGGGCCTCAGCCAGATGGCCCCTCTTTCATCACTCATCCTTGCACTTGAAAGTTGTTCCTTTCTATGGTTAGGTTTGCCAGCACTCTGTCAATTCTGTTTATCCTTTCAAAGAACCAACTTTTCACAGCACTAATTTTTCCCATAGTTTTCTAAGTTTCCTTCTCCTGAATCTCAGCCTCTGATTTTATTATTTTCTTTTGCTATTAATAGGGTTGTTCTGTTGATTGTGCACTAGTTGCTGTAAATTTTGTGCCAACATATCTGTAATCATAAGTCTGTCTTCCTCTTTCATGTGTGCATGTATTGCAATGAACATCCTCTGGTAACTGCCTTTCCTGTGTCCCATAAATTTGGGTACATCGTGCTCTCATTCTTGTTGGTTTCTAGAAATTTCCTAATTTCATCTCTGATCTGGATTAGTACACACTCCTTTTGCAATAGAATTACTCATCCTCCAATTGTTTGCCCTTGTTTTCTTCAGCTTCCTTTTGTTGATTTCCAGCCTTATGGCACAATGATCAGAGAGAGAGGTCTGTGTGATAGCAGTGTGTTTAAATACATGCAGGTTCAACTTAGCCCCAGCATGTGATCGATCTTCAAATATGCCCCGTGTGGGCTTAAACAGAATGTGAATTTTATCTAGTGAAGAGCTCTTCAGAGACTTCTTAGTAAAAGCCTGGCCTAGAGTGGTTTATGATCAACTCCATCCAGCAATTTTTTTTTCTCTGCTATTTCAGGTTAACTGAAAATATCTTCTCTCTTGAGAGCTTTAGTTTCTTTTGCATTTTATTTTCACACTTTACTCACTGAACAGTATTTTGACTTTTGACAGAATCAAGATGTTTTTAATTCTATTTTATTTATTGGCATTTAATATTTAATTAAACTTGCTTGTAGCTTCAAACCAGCAGGATCTAATCTCCCCAACCCAAACACCCTTGGTCTTCTTGCCATGCTGCTGATAAACTCGGCCGTCATGATGACAGGCTGCTTTGGGAGCTTATCCTTCCTGATCACACCTCATCAGGGATAGGAGCAGTTTGGGGCTTATTCTTGACAGCGTTTACTTTGGTCTGCTCACTGACCAGGTGCTACAGGTGATCGAGGCTAACATGGGCAGAAGCTCTGGTTCCTCTTCAACCATTCAACCTTCTCATTCCAACCTTCCCAAAGTAGCCTATATAATATTTGTCCAAGTTGCCCAAGCACTGAGGCATGACGCCTAGTGGTGCCCCTGCTTCCTTCCTGGGGGTTCCAGGGCATGCGCACCTGGCCTCTTAAGTTTCCTGGGTCTTCCTCTGCCTGGATTATGTGTCATGGCCAAGATGACTGGCCAAGAGAGCTGTTCCTCATTTTAAAATCCTTTCTGAGGAGCAATTAATGCCTCCCAGTCTACATGAATGTACGCGTGCTAGTTAGCTATTCATTTACGATAAATCACTCAAAACCTAGTAACTTAAAACATTGAACCTTTGGCTGAGCCCTGGTGGCGCAGGGGTTGTGTGTGGGACTACGGCCCACAGGGTTAACAGTTCAAATCCAGCAGCAGCTCTCCAGGAGCAAGCCTCGGCTTCCTATTCCCACCAGGGCAGTGATGCCACACACAAAAAAAGAACCTTTATTGTTTCATGCTTAGTGTGGTGCAGGAAACGGAGACTGGCTTCGCTAGGTCGTTCTGAGTCAGGGTCTATGAGGTTTCAGGCAGTGTTGGCTGGAGCAGAGTCAGGTGATAGCTCTGCCGGAGCGCAGGGCCTGCGTACACTGCGAGGCGGCAGGGCTCAGTTTCTCTCCGGGTGAGTCTCTCCATGGGCCAGCACGAGCGTTCTCCCAGAATGAAGTCTTCCAGAGTAAGTGCCAAACGGGTGAAAACAGGAGACACGTGGTCTCTAAAATCTTAGCCTCATTTCTGCTGCATTGTTTCAGTCCGTATGCAGGGGAGAGTTAGGGAAGCAGGGTCCTGCAGTGGCTCATGGACTTGGTATACTAAAGAAAAACACCCATGATCTTAGGATGATTAGCATCTGGAGTTAATGCCTTCCATCTTCCTTTGTTTTCTAGCCTTCTATCTTTCTATGCTTTTCCTTTCGTTGTTTGCTGTTCAGTGCCCTTCATTCCCGTTTCAGGTTCTCAGAGGGATGCCGGTGCTCAGGCGGCATCCGGCCAAAGCTCCCTTACAGGACAGGCTTTCATTTTTGTCATCCTTTCTTTCCGTTCTCTTTGCAGCAACTACAGTTTCTCGACAGATGGTTTCAGTGGCTCAGGAGGCAGTGGCAGCCACGGTTCCTCCGTGGGTGTCCAGGGAGGTGTGGACTGGATGAGGAAACTGGCTTTCCGCTACCGAAAAGTGAGAGAAATCTATGATAAGCATAAAAGCAACGTGGGTGGTAAGTTAGCGACAATTGTGTTTGTGATTTCCTGTTTTCTTTTTCAAGGATTCTTTGGATCCGCTTGGCAACTGCTTATACGTTTTTGTCAAAGGAACATTTAAACTTTTTAAAAATATGAGTTTTGGGCTGAGCCCCGGTGGCGCAGTGGTTGTGTGCAGGACTGCGCCCACTGGGTTGGAGGTTCAAATCCAGAAGCAAAGCTGGGCCTCCTACACCCACCACCAGAGGGCAGTGATGCCTCAAAAACCCAAAAACAAAATAAATAAATAAAATAAAAATATGAGTTTTAATTGAAATTCTTCGGGATAGGGGTCCTGAGTGTTGCAGTGGTAATGTACTCTGCCGCTCACCAAAAGGCTGGTGGCTCAAATCCACCCAGAGTTGACGAGAAAGAAAGGCCCCATGATCTGTGAGGTGTCCTGTTACACGTGGTGCGGTGATCTGAAGAACCGTAACATTTCTTTCTGCCCAGAAAGACCACAAATGTCAGATGCCACTGTGCCTGATATTATGTAGCATTTTAAATTATGAAAATTAAAAGAGGCATTTGATATCTAATCTAGACCCCTCATTTTTAATTGGCCTCATAACAAGTGTGGGAGTGACAGGGTCACCTTCCTGTCATCACAAAGCACATTCATGAGCACACCACAGCCGTGTGGAGCAGAAGTAGAAGCAGGCCTGTGAGGAGTGATTTCGTTTGCTCCTTTTCAGCCCTCCTGAACCAGATAAAAATCATCAGCACCAAGGCTTTCAGGCCCCGACTTTCCCCCCCCCCCCTTTTTTTTTTTTTTTTGGCATCACTGCTCTCCGGTGGTGGGAGTAGGAGGTCCAGCCCCTTTGCTGGAATTGAACCTCCGTCCCAGTGGGCCGCAGTCCCGCGCACAACCACTACGCCACCGGGGCTCAGCCCCCCGAATTCCCCTTTTTAATGGTCCCCTGTTCTCACAGTTCTCACAGAGCTGTCACCTGTCTTTCTTGCCACTCCATGTCTACTTCTCCTCATTCGCAGACAAGCATCTCTCTCCTGTCACTGTCCTGTACAACCCAGTTCTCGCGTCCTCTCCCGGGGAGGTTCCTACAAGGTGGTGTGCAGCTCCCAGTGAACATCCCCTGAGCTCACTCTGGCAAGCAGATTAAGAGGAATTTCCACCTGTATGTTTTGCAAACTGGATTAACAAAAATAACACCTATTTTACTTAACTATATGAGTATAGGTACTGTCTTACTTTGTTTCATTTTATCAGAAATATTAAATCTAATTCTAGGCTTGCACTGCAAACACGTCAATCTGAAAGCAAATAATACTCCTAGTTCTACCCACACAAATGTCTTTGGCTTTTAAAATATAGTCTCTCTTTTTACCTTCACTATGGGAAATTCGGTCAGCTTTTTTGTCTGAATATTTTAAGTCCAGTGTCTTTTCTCAGATTAATTCTGTTTTGCTCGTGTTCAACTGTTTGGTCTCATCCCATATTTAATCTGCTAGAGTCTTTACAAAATTTATAACAAGTAAATGACATTCAGAGAATTGCCCGTCCAGCCCAGAATGTCAGCTCGTCACTGTGGGAGTCTGTGCCTGGCACGAGAAACACTGCCTGAGATCAAAAGCCACTCCCTTTCAGTGCAGTCGTAGGCAGAGTCCATTTCACCCCTGAGCTCCGTGTCTTCATAAAGAAAGTAGAACCCCTCTTGTGACAATGTTGGGTGAGCCTTGGACTCCTGACCTCCAGTCGGCAGTTCAAACCTGCCGAGGGCTTCTTTGTGGAGATAGGTAGACTCGCTCAGTAATTTCAGTGACACGCCATTTCTAGAGTGAATTTTTGAATTGCTTCGTAAGTGTCAGTGAGCATATCTTGACAAAGTGATAAACGTGTCGTCTTTTTTTTCCCCAAAGGCCTTCTCAGCCCACAAAGAAAGGAAGCATTGCAGAGACTAAGAGCAGAAATTGAGGTTTTAACAGATTCCTGGTTAGGAACGGCTTTAAAATCTCTACTTCTCATCCAGTCCAGGTATGTCGTGGTCATTTTCGCGCTCAGCCCCTCCAGGACACACCCTTTCCTATGGGCAGTCAGTCAGGTGGCGGGGGTTGTGAAAAAATTGGCAATAGTAAAAGGCCTCCTCTGTGCATGCAATGACCAAAAGTTCATTCAAAATCAAAATAAATCAGCTATTTCTGGCAGCACTTGCCATGTCGCAAATGTCTCAGGTGAAGACAGGTTGCAAGGGGGAAGGTTTAAGTGACTGCGTTTGTCCAGGTAGAACTAGAGGAACAAGTCCATGGGCACGTACATATGTATAGGAGAGAGTTTTATCTACAAGAGCAGGTGAATACTGAGAAAACAGCCCAGCCCAGGCCAGATCAAGTCTATGTCCAATTTTGTCCCCTGTGTCTCATACCAATCTGTAAATCCCCTTCAGACTCATGAAACACCTGCAGTGACACTGAATGCAGGAAGATCACTAGCCAGTGGGTGGGAAGTCTTGTGGATCCAGTGGCAGTGTAAGCGTCTCAGCGCTGGCAGGGGTCTCTGTGGCTTCTCCAGCTCCAGAGGTCTGGCTCCATCAGCCTCTCTCATGTGTCCTCTCCACAGGGATAGCTCGCAGGGAGTGAGCATTGTCAGTGGACAGTCTCCATGAGAGTGGGCAGACAGAGAGAAAGACTCCCGCCTCCAAGGAGGAATGCAGGAGTTCCCAGAATCCTCAGGAGGAGGCCATGCCCACCCAGAGGCCTCAGTGGCTATGGCCTGATTGACACCCTAGACTGGACCCTTGACTCAGAACCCTCCAATTGACACCAGATGATGTAACTGCCACAGTGATGCAGAACTGTATTTAGGTTGAGAGAAGCAAATCATATATACTTAGAGCACATATTAAAGTTTTAACAATTACATTTGTACAACCCTTTTCCCATGTTCTTTTTGCCTTTAGGATAACTTTGATGATGCCCTTAGTTTGTTTTGTTGTTGTTTTGTTGCTTAGTAGCCCAAAAGATGGCCCTGGCTCTATCACAGAACACGTGTGGGAGACATAGCACAAATGTACCCAGCACAGGAAGTTCCAAGAAGTTCCAAACCAACTTAAAGATGTAGAATTCAGCCGAGCCCCGGTGGCCTAGTGGTTGAGTGCGGGACTGCGGCCCACAGGGTTGGCGGTTCAAATCCAGCAGCAGCGCTCCAGGAGCAAGGCTGGGCCTCTTACCCCCTCAAGGGCAGTGAAGCAAAGAAAAAAAAGATGTCGAATTCAAAAGAAAAATGGTAAACAGATGAGGGAAATTTCAGTTTAATGTTTTGAATGAGAACTAGTCATATCTACAATAATACTCTGATGCCTCTCTGTCAGTGTAGTAGTTCCTAGAACAAATGATCCCACCGACGGGAAGTGGTCGGTATCCAGCAAAGGAATACATCTGTGTTGTTCCTGTGTAAGGAGCGCAGAAGCTTGCTCTCTCACTTAGGGGTTGAGGCACACTTAAATGAAATAGCACAGCTACTGAGAGCTCTCTGCTTGCTTGTTCCTCTGTATTACAATGTCATTGGCACAGATTAGCAGTACTGGCCAGAAGGCCTAGTGAACTAGAACGATCAAAATAAGACCAAGACTACGAGGGATACAAAAGAACTTAATGTTTGCTTTTAAAGAAAGGATACAAGAAAATAAGTTTGAATTATTTAGAACAGTCATTTTGAATGTTGGCACTGAACAAAAACTAAGCCTTTTAAGGTTAGTTTTTAATAGTTTTCTCCTAGAGAACTGATCTTTATGAATTTTTGCTATCAGGTTAGGTTTTACCTTTTTAAAACTTCTTTCTCTTTCTCTTCCAGAAAAAATTGTGTGAATGTTTTGATCACTACCACTCAGCTGGTTCCAGCTCTTGCCAAAGTTCTTTTATATGGACTAGGAGAAATATTTCCTATTGAAAACATCTATAGTGCTACCAAAATCGGTATAATTTTTTTCCCTTTCTTGTCACTTGCCCTTAAAAATAATACTATCTATGATGTCTTTATTTTTTTAGCTTGTTACCAAAGTATATTTATGTAATGTGTTTGCCAGCTCACATTTTCAGGTGTACAGTTTTGTGGTGACAGTTGCGGTGGTCGTGCTTTGTGATGCATGCCCGAGCTCCTCTTCTAGCGTATGTGCATGGGTAAAGACAGCACAGGCCATGTCTGACTTCCTCTGGCTTCTCAAGGGAGGAAGAGAATCCAACACCATCCAACTGCCAGAACACAGAGGCCAAAAAATGTTTAAAGGCGGAGGTCAGAGAGGCTCCCTCCCTCCATTTTTCTTGTCCCTATTCTTACACCAAACCATGTATCCCCCTAGACTACTTTTCTGCTGGGTTCATAATCCATGGCGACAGCCAAACCGAACTCACAGATAGTCGGGGAGTTAACAGGTTACCACAAGCTGGGCTCAGAAAACATGAAGGACACAGTCGTTGGCCCACAACACCATCCCTCCTCAGCCAGCAGAGTTCTAAGTCAGTCTCATCGTCTGGGTGCTGTTGTATGTTGCCGTAGCTGGCAGCCTCTGATCGTGGCTACCACATCAGACGGAGATGGAGAATGTGCTCCACTGGTAGCGCTTATTCCGTGATGACCAGGATTTCCTCTTGTTTCTGAGAGCACGGTTTTATATGGGGGCATGATCTTTCGGTGGCCAGACGCCTTAAAGATGCACTCCCTTTGGTAAAGTGGAGCCTTCATCTCTCCCACTTAATCTTGTTGATAAGATGTCAGAGAACTCCCTCCAGAATGTAATTTTAGCCATAGGCATTAAGGCTCGACTTGACAAGACATCTCACTATAGTACCTGTAATCCTCACAAAGTCTTCTGATACTCCTGAGTAGGTAGTTGAAATGTAACCGTTATGAAGCTTGTTAAGAACAGCTAATAAGGTGCTCGCTTCAGCAGCACGTGTACTAAAAAGTACAGCTAATAAATAACATAAACTGGATCCAAGTCCATTGAATTCAAAAATTAGGCTCTTTTATAGTACTTGGAAGGACATAAGAATTTAGAAATCTATTTTTTGCTTCATTCTGAGTTTCTTTCCACAGACAGAGTATTGCATAGTAGTGTGACGGAAAAGGCAGTAGACTAAAAAGTGAAAGGATCGGGCTTTCCATCCTGACATCCCTGTTCACGTACCTTAGACTCCCTTGTCTCGTGCAAAATGAGACTCCATCAGGCAGGTTGTGAAAACCAAGTAACACTCTAGTGAATGAATGCGCTCTGTACTCTAAAAGTTTACTTGAGCACAAAGGATGTGAAATGATAGTCAGTATCTACTTAATTAACAAATCGGCACCATAAAGGATGGGTACTTGGAAGCCACTGACCAATTGTTTAGCCAAGAAGCCCACAGAATGCCTCATCCCAACCCCTGTGTGTGGGGAAAGATGATGGCAGACATTCCCTCTGCCTCAGACCCTTCAGCCAGCTCCTCCAGTATACCAAGAGAGAGTACTCTGGACTTTGAAAACTGCTCATGGATACATAATTTTTCATGTGTACCAGGTGATCCATTTTCTCCATTAAAAGAAAAATGTATTTAGCAAATGAAGGAAGAGAAACAGCAAAGTGTAGAGTTATGAAGTTCATAACATCTCTCCCAACAACATATACAGCCATAGTCCTGTAAAGTTACGATAGAGTCCAAATATCCTGATCAGAGGATATATGTGCAGAACTTAACCTCTTCCCACACAACACGGATCTCTCACAGCTTGCGTGCAAAGCAGTGATGCTGCCAAGTGTATGTAGTACAGTCTGTATCTAGCTTGTAACATGTCTTTAACGGTTGTAATAAGACCTATGTTACTGGCATATATACATATATATAAATATACAAATTGTGCTTTCTATCCATGATGTTTGCTGAGTAACAGTATATGACTTCTACTTGTAAACCGCAACATCTGACCTCTTACATCATGCATCTCTTGAGTTTTTAAAAAAATACTGTTATGAAGCACATCATGGCTTCAGAATGCAACAAGCCTGAGTTAGAGATGGCATCCACAAGAGGCAAAGAAGCATCAGTTGTCACAGGACTATTAAACACCAAACACCCCCATCAAGCCCACTTTTCATTCAAAGTAGAACTGCCCTTAAGGGTTTTCAAGGCTATAAATCTTTTCTTTCCCCCCCTGGTTTTATTGACACATAATCTACATATTATACAATTGAATCATTTGATCGTGTCGAAGATTGTAGTCATAACCACAATCAACTTCAGAACATTTACTGTCTTTTCCCCCAGGATTAAATCACCTTTAACATGAGCTGTGTAATCACACGCAGTTCTCGTGCTCCCTCCCCCTCCCCCTCCTACCCACTCACCCCTACATCCCCCACAAACCCTTACATCCACTCCTCTGTGCTCCTCAAACTGCTAAACCCAACTCACAATGAAGAACAAAAATGAAATGAAATGGTAAGGATAAAACAATAGTTATACATGAGCCCCCAATAAAATGATTTATTTTAAAAAAGGGGGTGGAAGGGGAAAAGAGGAGCTTATACCAAGGACTCAAGTAGAAAATACTTGGGAATGAAGATGGCACTATGTATGCAGTATGGAATGTTGTAAGAGCTCTAAGAGCCCCCAGTAAAATAATTTGGGTGGGGGAAGAACTAAAACAAATAGTTCTACACAGATTAAAATATCAAAAGTGAGCAAGAAAGAAAAGCCCTCCATTGATGTTTTAAAAATCAGGGAAGGGCGTTTCGTCATGGAACTGCAAGAGCTCCTTGCCTCTAGAAGAAATTCAGGCTGAGACCAGAGCAGCAGTTCTCAGCCTCTGGGTCACGACCCTTTGGGAGTCCAACGACCCTGTCACGGGGTCGCCGGATTCATAGCAAGCAAAATGACAGTGATGAAGTAGCAACGAAAATCATGCTATGGTTGGGGTCACCACAGCATGAGGAACCGTATGGAAGGGTCATGGCATCAGGAAGGTTGAGAACCGCTGATTTGGAGGGTATAGAATCTACAAGAATTCCGACCAATCAAAAGGCAACAAACAGCAGGGAAAAAATGGAACAGTCATTTACAAGGAAGGAAATTCCAACTGTCAATAAATAAAAAGTCCCGTAGCCTCATCGGTAATTAAGTAAATGCAAATTGAAAGGTAATACATTTCGCACACATAAAATTGGGAGGAAAAAAAAGCCCTACAGTGTGCAAAGCTTTGTTAAGGAAATGGCACCTTTTACTCTGAGGATCAGAATGAAAGTAGATACAAGCATTTGAGTTCATCAACCTTACTAGAACCAGGAGCACGGACGGAGTCCTGCGTTGTGCAGTTCGCATACCAGCTGGCAGCCGAAGCACTGGAGGTTCAAGTCTACCCAGAGGCGCCTCATGATCGGCTTTCTTCCAAAAACTCCACACTGGACATCCTGGAGCGCCGTTTCATCCTGGCACATATGAACTAGCCATAAACTGGACCACAACAAGTAATTTTTGTTTTAATGATAAATGAGTTCCCCGTTTGGATATATCCAAGGGGGTTACCCCTCCCCCAAATGGAATTTTTTATCCAAAGCTGCATAGCATTCTCCATTACACTACATTTGGCAGATCTGCAATCCCATTCTTGGAAGCGTTTTTCAAACTCATCTGTTTGGATGGCTGACAATACCTCCCTATTTTCTTTTCATCTCTTTTGCATCATCAAATTGCTGTCCTTTCATGTCCTTCATTCACAGAAGCCATGGGGCAAGAAAGACTTGCCATTTTTTGCCAAAATCTGGTGCACTGAAGTGGCTGCATGAGCAGGTGCATTGTCGTGGTGGCAGAACCAGTCCCCCGTCTGCCACAAGTCAGGCCTGTTTTGTCACACACTGTTACGCAATCTTTTCAGGACCTCGAAATAGAAAGCTTGATTAACAGTCTGATCTGGTGGAACAAGCTCCAAATGCACTAACCACCTCACATCAAAAAAACCCAATTGAGCATCAGGGATTTGTGGGGGGGAGGGTACCCCCTCAGGCACTCTAGAATAGTGTGGTGGACTACTCATGGGGCTTGCTAGCCACACAGTCATGTTTGATCCCACCAGCCTCTCCGAAGGAGAAAGTCAAGGCTGTCTCTTCCCTGAAAGAGCCACAGTCTTGGAAACTCGCAGAAGCCCTCCCACCCCGTCCTGTATGCCCCACGAGTCGGCATTGACTCAGTGCAGTGAGCGAGGACCGGTGTCAGGTTACTGCTGTTCATGAGACAAACCCTGTCTTCATAAGGTTTCACCAGAGCATTGCTATGGCCATTCATTTGCACAGCTGCTTCACACTGCAGTTCATTCATTGTAGCAGAGGCCATAGGCCCACCACAACTAGAATATCTACTGCTGGCCCTTCACAGACAGTTGTCAACTTCTGCCCTTGAGTAATTTTCATGTGTTCAAAGAGACATGTGTAAGTAGTTTTGAGCCCAACTTGTTAGTAATAGCAGACAGCTAAAATAACCAGCACTTAACCGTAAACAGAAAACAGAGAAATGCATATATACGTGAGCAATGGACTAGTACAACAGACTTCGTGGAAAATTGGAATTAAATGGGGGGCTGAGCCCCGGTGGTGTAAGTGGTTGAGTGCGGGACTTTGCGGTTCAAATCCAGAGGCGGCTCTCAGGAACAGCACTGAGTAGCTCCCACGACCACCAGAGGGGAGTGAGGCCAAAAAACAAACAAACAAAATTGGAGTTAAATGATAATGGAATTGTTCCACAAAGTTTTGAAGCCCCCTTGCGTACCTACAAAGTGAAAGAACCAAAACTGCATATTTTGCATAAGGATTAATATGGAAAGCAAAGTTGAGCATGTAAAGCAAGTTTCAGCTGCCTAAGTATGTTGTATAATATTTACTCAAAAGTTGAGGAATTCACACCCATACCATATATTGTTTATGGAGAAAAAGGAGGCATGAGGAATGACAGTAAGTAGGGTGTCAGTGATATCCTTTAGTCTAAAGTGCCCATGAAAGGTTGCGAGGCCCTGTAAAGTGAGGGGCTGTACGGGCACTTGGGTAGTCATGTATAAGGGATTGCGGAGGAGGAGGGGCATTTGAAAGCCTTGAGCATCCACACCTGGAAGATGAGTCTCCCGTCATGTTTGTTATGCTAAGTGTCGGCTCTCAGCGGGTGTTTGGGCGAATGGAAATGATGCGCTTCCCTCCAACGAGAAATGTGCCTGTGTGGTGGTTTCCTTCTGTCAGTTCATCCACAGCTAATTTCTGAAGTTGCAGTGGTGCCTGGTGCCATGGTAACCACGGTAGGAGGTTGCAGGATCACATTTTCCAGTTCCTCAGAAATGACTCTCAAAATGACGGTTCTCTTAATAACCATTTCGTGGTCTTGGACATTGAGCTCTCAGAATCACTTCTGAAAATGTCAGAAGTGTTTTTGGTCTGGGGAGTCCAGGACATCATCTTCTCCAAAGGCTGGCCTGCTCTTGCGGTTCACCCACTTTAAATGCTTGACCTTTGGTAAGCTGACTATATTTATTGACCTCATTTATCCCCACGGAAAAGCTCATCTCCAGGCTAGTTTCGAGAAGTGTGTAAATAAGGATGTGTATTTGCCAACTATACTAGAGTCGTGTTTTCTTGGCGTTGGCTGTTCATAACCGTCTCAGTTTCCTCATCATTTTAGATGAGAAATTCCTAATTGCACTCCACGATATTGAAAGCGGCTCTCATGCGCTGATCCTCTAAGTGTGAGGCATGACCAGTCTGACAGGGAAAGCCAAGACTCCGACTTGGTTGGGCTTTTTTTCCTGTAGACAGGTTATAAGTTAGACTGTGGTCTGACTAAGGTTAGCAGATGTGAGCATGGAATCAGCATCAGGAGTGCTTGATATTAGTTGTATTCTTTAATGTTTTCGACTGAATTGGGGTTGAAGATGAGGACTGCAATTACCTAAATAATTTATGAGATTAGCATACACTGATGAAGCATCTGCTGAGACTGTAAGACATAAAATACTGTTATTATGTTAGCCCTGATGGGCAAGCAGTGGTACACTGAGGGAATTGAAATGGATAAGTTGGAACAAAATGTGTATTAATTGTTGAATGTAAACCCCAAACCTGCCCTGTATATCTATAAATCACCAAAAAAGAAAGAAATATATAGACCTAAGAGGAGGCCATGTTCAGAAACAGCTTTACATTTTGGTATTTTTGTCTAATAAATATGATTTTTTTGCCCTTCTCCAAAGAAATATGGGAGTTAGGGGCCAAAGCACTCCTAAACCAAGCCTTGTGTTAGAACGGCAAAATTGAAGCACCGAGAGGCCTAGGGTCTGACTGAGGTGACCAGTGCACCTAAAGTGCCAGGTGGGCTACAGCTATTGAAGGCCTGCGATTCTCAGATAAACCGGTGAAGGCTTGTGGGTATGACTTTCAGTTCTTAGCATTTACATTGCAGTCATCTTGAAACTTGTGTGCTTTTATATTGATTACCACAACTTCCCAGCAGATGGCAGTGGAGTATCTTGAGGAAGAGGCACTTTTCTCTTAGTCACACGGGAGCCCTGGCACTTAGCCACTGGATCCTGCAAGAAGCAATGGAGGGCTGCAGGAGCGGATGTAGGCCCAGAGTCCCTGACAACAGTGGCAGGGAGAGAGGGAAAAGAGCAAAGGAGACCACTTCCTTTTTACCGATGCACATAGTCGTTCCCCCGGGACCCCCTTCTGTGACTGCTCCAGCCGCTGCTGGGAGAGGACACGCTAGCATGCCTCTGCGAACGGTCTGCGCTGGAGCCCCCGCACAGGGCGCCGAGGCACCGGAGGGCAGCAGGGCAGTGGGAATCGCCCCGCTGGCACCCGGCCACAGCAAGGTCCGTTGTTTCAGTGGTGTGCGGCCTGTGCTCGAGTACAAGCCGACCTGACTGCCAGCCAGAGCACCTCGTTTTGCCACAAACACCGCATTACAAACGTGCCGGGAGGCTCAGCTTATGCATGAGCCTGCGCGGTAATAGCTCAGCCGTCATTAGAAAGTGCAGTAGTGGGGGTTTCACTTGTGACGGTCCTGCCACACTGGTCATTGGATTTCCCCCACTGCGTGACACCAGGCCCAGCCCGAGGACTGCTGCTGGGAAATGAAGAAGTGGAAAGAAAGGCCCGAGAGCCTGTTGGTTACTGCTCACAAGCGCCTGTGCTGATGCTTTCACTTCCCTTTCCCACCTGACCGAGTCCCCGCGGGAGCCCCTGCATCCCGCCACAGTGGCCGGGGCCAGCTCCAAATTCTAGCTCGGCTTACTTGTGATCTAGGCGAAGTCACGCAACTTCTGAACTCTGCTTGTACCACTAAAACAGAATGCTGCCCATCTCCGTGGCTCACTTGAGGAATTTAAATGGAAGAGCAAGTTGAAAAGTGGTCTGCCTGCAGTGGAAGTGCACGTGATGTGGAAGAGTATTTGTGGCCCCACTGCTTGGGCCCGCATCCCCCGTTCATAGAAAAAGCCCACGCACGAAGATCCGGGCACCTCGCCTAACGGTTAAAACGAAACCTCGGTTCCGGCAGTGCCTAGAAAGCCAGTAGGAGTGGTACTTGTTTCGTTTTAATGTCACGGTTTTGTATTTGGGAACGGGCCGCCCAGGGTCTCTAGCTCCCACCCCCTCCGTGCACCTCGCAGACGGCATAGCTGGTCTGAGTCCGTGGTGGCGAGCCCTTTTGACACTGGCATCCAGCGTCTTCACAGGGAATGTCTCTTTCTCGTCAGGTAAAGAGAGCTGCTTTGAGAGAATTGTGTCAAGATTCGGAAAGAAAGTCACTTACGTAGTGATTGGAGATGGACGAGATGAAGAAATTGCGGCCAAACAGGTAACTATCGTAAACAAAGTGGTGGGTATGTTGAGCATGCAGAAAACAATTTTTAATTCAGAAGTTTTCACAGTCTGCATGTGCAGTGTGTTCTCACGCGCTCCTCTTCTAAAGAAGGAGAATGGGGTCTCACTTTCCCCAAACGGAGTTTTCCCTTGCCTCTGCCGCTCAAAAATTCTTACATCTTTGAGTCCTGCTCCAGGGACTGCCAGCATTAAAGCTGCCGTGGGCTCTGCCTTCCGTATTCGCCTTACAGAGCAGTGCTTTTTCAAGAGTTTCACGCAGAGAACATTTGCCAAAAGGGAAATCATTCTGATTTTTTCAGGCTTCAGATTCTCAAAACAATAAAAATCAGTGGGTGTTGCTTTCTGCCTGAGAGCTCGGGACGTGCTGTTCTGGGTTCACTTCATCCCATTGTCATACAGCCCCAACTCTCCATCACTCCTGACTGATACAGGAACCCAGACCTGAAAGACAGAGTCTAGGCTATGAAATCTTAAATCCGGTGAGTTCAGCTTCTACCTCAGCCATTTCTTGCTGTGTGTCTTTGAACGGTTTATCCTGTTTGCATTCCTTCTGTGGTTACATGGGTCTGCAGAAGTGCCTTCCCTCCCTGCCTCCGTGTTTTGGGAGTTCTTTTGGGTCAATAGGAAAAAACCTGTTGTGTCCTGGTGTTCTTCCTTCAGTAACTGAGAAACCTACACCTTTAGCAACTGAAATTGGTAATCGGCATCTCATTTTAATTTGCCACTTTATGTAACAGTTCCAGGACCTTCGTTGTTTTGCTTAGTTTGATTTTTCTTTTCGACGTATTATTCCTGGGGCTTTGATTCGAAAGTGCTGCTCTGAAACATCTGATTGGCCTCTTGGAGGAAGACATTCATGGGTAGAGGCATCAGTGCATCTCAGCCCGGAAAAGAAGAAAGAAACAAGTGCAGCGTTTGTGTCTCTGGGCTCAGTTGCCATCAGATCCCATGAGAACCTGCTATTGTGCTGAGCCCTGGTGGCGCAGTGCTTGTGTGCAGGACTGTGGCCCACAGGTTTGCCGTTTCAAATCTGGCAGCAGCTCTCCAGGAGCAAGGCTGGGCTTCCTATTCCCACCAGGGCAGTGATGTGGGGGCGCGGGGAAAAAAGGAAGGCTGAGCCCTGGTGGCGTGGCGGTTGAGTGCAGGACTGCAGCCCATTGGCTTGGCAGTTCAAATCCAGCAGCAGCAAGGCTGGGCCTCCCACTCCCACAATAGGGCAATGATACCCAAAAAAACAAAAAGGGCTGAGCCCCAGTGGCGTAGTGGTTGTGCGCGGGACTGCGGCCCACTGGGATGGAGGTTCAATTCCAGCTCACAGGAGCAAAGGATGGGCCTCCTACTCCCACCACCAGGGCAGTGATGCCTAAAAAAAATAAAATTAAAAAAAAAAAAAGAAAGAAATATATTACAAAAATGAATAGGAGGGCTGAGTTCCAGTGGCGTAAGTAGTTGAGTGCGGGACTGCGGCCCGCGGGCTTGGTGGGTCAAATCCAGCAGCTGCTCTCAGGAGCAGCACTGAGTAGCGCCCATGACCACCAGAGGACAGTGATTCCCACCCCCACCCCCCCAAAAACAAACAAAAAAAGAACCTGCCCATTGAACAAAGGCCTTGGAGCTTGTTTCAGTTCCACCTCCAACCCATAAAGGCTGCTTTCTGCAACCCCCAACAGAGTCTTTCTCGTCTGTATGGAGCACCCTGCTTTCCAGCTCACCTGCTCAGGTGGAGAGCACACTCCCCCTTCCACCAGGCTGAACTGACCTCTCAGACTTTGACGAGCTGGGACTAGTCCGACCCTCCTAAGGAACACATAGCAGTGTGCTGCTGAATACTAATGGTCTTTTATATATGATGTGTCAACAGTCAAGGCTCACTGAGCTACAGGCCAGAAGAACTTTGTTCTCGGGCCTCGGTACCTCAGAATCAGCGCGAACAAGACGATTCATAAAGCTGATGTCCTGCTTCAGAGGACTGGCTGCTAACTAACACCTGTGTTTATCAAAGCCCTTTTCGAAATTGCGGCTCCCAGAACGACACACTCTGTTCTGAGTGTGAGTCGGACCAGTCATTGGTTCTCCCAGCCATCTGTTTTTACATCTCGGCCATGCCCTGTAACTGACATGTGTCGGAAACGGACCTCGCTAAGAAAACGGCATATGTTGTCGCTGTCAGGTGCCACCCGTCAGGTCCCACGCAGAGCGGCCCTGTGTGCAACAGAAGCGTCCCCAGCTGGGCCCTGCCGGCCTCGCAGTTCTTTGTTGTCGGAGCGCATTGTTGCCACCATTGTCGAGGGCCTGCCCCTTTCCCACTGCCCCTTCTCGTCCGCAAGCAGGATGTCCTTCCCAGGTCCGGCCCACCTGAGTCCTCACAGTGACATCTTTGCTGTCCACACTTTAAAGAACCACCCATGTTACGGGTCATTTGATCTTCTAACTGCTGCTTCTGTGAGCTAATTAATTGTGGCGCCAAGCCAGACAAAACCCTGACAATTTCCATTTTTTCCCTCTGTGTAAGGCACCATATCAATGCCAGGTCAGGTTGTTGGTGCCCCAAGATCTTGTATAATCTCTCGATCGGCTATCTCCTTCATGAAAGGCAGTGGACGCAAGCTACCACTGAAGACTAATACAGCTCTTCCTTTCGCACATGCCCTCCAGGACACAGTGTCCTTGTACACACACTCCCTAGCCCTGTGCTAGCCCTTTACCTGGGGGAGAGGGAGAGCGTGCAGGTGCACAGGTAAGTAGAGCTGCCCCGGGACAGCAGACAACCGCCTTTCCTCTGTCTTCCAGCACAACATGCCCTTCTGGAGGATTACAAACCACGGAGACCTCGTGTCCCTCCACCAGGCTCTGGAGCTCGATTTTCTTTAAAAACTGGAACCAGGAGCTTTCCTCGTGAGCTCCTCTTCCCTCCCGAAGGGGGAGGTAGGGACCGAAGCAACAGGGAACACTCTCTCTGCCCCCGTTGGACTGCTGGCGAGAACACAATCAGGTGGCCGCTGCCAAGACGGCGCGCAGATTGGCTGCGGAGCCAGGTTCATCCGCGCGCACGGAAACAGGAAGCAGTTCCATACAGAACAATAGACTCACCCCAGCTTTAATGCTTTTGATTCTAATAGTTTTTGTTTTTGTTTCCAAAAAATGAAGAAATGGAGAAGGAAACCCTTGGGGCTGAGTCGCACGGGTCTGAGCAGACTGAGCGCTGCGTTGAGTTGGCGGTGACTGGATAAACGCCCCGGACTTTGGTAGACCTCCTCTCGTGTGGTCTTTGTCGTCTCCGTCTCCCGACGTAGAGCGGATTCCCAGTGAGCAGGCGTCTTGTTTTTATAGGGAGGGACCTGATCTCTGAAGCAGGTTTTCACCCATCCACCCTCCCCTTTTTTTATCTGGCCAGAGAGGGGATGTGTGCCGTTTTCTCGGATAATGGCAATTGAAAGGTCTGAAATACCTCACATCCGAGCGGCAGCCGTGCCAGTGGGGGGCGTGGGAGTGGTGGACTTGGGCAAGCTGTGGCTTTGGGCGTGCTTCAAGGCCTTCCTTCCCCGGTCTCTTGTTCCTTAACCCCGGAGCAGCTCTCAGAGAGGGCATGCTGAGCCGTCCGTCAGTTGGGCCCATGTGCCCACAGGCTCTGTATAGGAGACCTAGGCTCCAGACTAAGGCTCCGCAGGAATCTCACCTGGGGAAGAAAATGTCCCCTTAAGTTTTGAGCCCCAGGAGTCCACCTCATCCCCTGCAGAGAAACCTCCTTCCCACCAGCTGCTCTTCCCCCCTTCGTGGTCATCCTACCACGCGCCCACCAGCCCTGCCCTTTGTGCCCCTGTGTGCCTGCATGCAGTGCTGGCCAGCCCCTGCCCACTGGAGCCGTGAATAAGGATGCTTGAGTGAGCGCTCCCGATAGACGGAGTATTTTACTTCTGTTGGAACCCCGTGAGGGTATTGAGTGTAAATTACAGAGATCTCTACCTAAAACTGAAGAGCAGATAGCTTTTCCCCGGAGCATCCTCTTTCTGCCTCTAATCCCACTTAGCAATGGGAAACCAGTACTGGACCCTCAGCTGGCTGCTTGGGCACTGAACCCAGAGAAGGTCAGTGTCCGCTCCCAGGCAGCACAAAGAGGGTGCTGTGTGAGCACCTCAGAAAGAGGTGGTGTACATCTGGGGGGGGGGTGGTCAGCAGAGGGGCTCTTGTCCCCAGAGAGTCTGTCTGTCCACTCCAAGAACTTGTACAGCACGAACAGGCCAGGTTACCAAGACAGCAGCATAGACAGACTGGCACGCACATTCCCTCAGAACTGAAAGAGAAGGCGCTCTGGCTCCCAGCTTGTGGAGAGGCCCTGACAGGACCTGTTCCTTCTCTGCCTTGCAGCTTGCTTCCCTGTGGCATGGGGAACATGGCTCCACATCCAGTATTCTGGATTTGCTTGTGGGTTGATCCTGGAATACTCGTGAGTCAGGGTCTTAATGCAGACCCTTGCTGTCCCTCTGCTTGCAAGATGCCTGGCCCCGGTCTGCCCCGGGGGTGCTGGTTTGTGGATGGGTGAGGCTAAGGAGTGTTGGCTCTTCGTGCTCATGGCACCCACGGCATATCTCCCTGGCCCTCCCAGAGAAGCCCGTTGTTCATAGACTGTGACCCAGATTCCTTTATCAGCGCCCAGCTTAGACCTTTCAAACGTAGACTTCCCTCGGGCAGAGGGGGAGGGGACGGGGGAGCGCGTATACTTTCTTGGTGGCTATGGGCCTTATCCACAAGGTAGGTGGCCCACAGGGGCGCCGGCCAACTCCCCTCTGACACAGTGCTCCCCCTCTTCCTTGTCTTTTCCCACTGCCCAGCACAAAGACTGGAAAGGAATCTGTTGTAAACTGAGGATCCAAGAAGCTTTGGTATTAGAAATTGTCAAACTAGCCAAACGCTGCACCTGTCCCCAAGCGGGCCCCATGGGTTCTGTCCGACAGCTCCCTCCGAGGGGCAGTGGTGAGGCCTGTAGGGACCAGTGGTTGCCAGGGGTGTCCTGGGTGACAGCGTGACTTTCGAATGTAAAACTGACTGTGCCTTCGCATCACCCTGTCCACTGCCCCCGGGGCAGCTGGTGGTGCCCGGGAGGACAGGCACCTGCTCCAGCTTTACATGCCTGTATGGGCTTGGGTTTGGTTTGGGGTGTCCCTGTCTTCTGCTCTACAAATTGGGGGGGCAAAGCTGGTGTCCCAGGAGACTTGTGCCACAGCTTGTTCAGTTTACACAAACCCCGCTTCAACGCTCCCAGGCACTCCAGTGGGCCGGCTGCAGCTGCAGCACGCGGAGCTTCTCTGCGTCCACTCCCGTGGCTGGGTTTCAGTGCCACTGAGCCCCACGGAGAGACTGGGGGCCGAGCCACAAGCGGCGGCGGGCTAAGCCCTGGAGTGGTGGTGGTCTTGGGAACTTGTTCTCATGCCTCCAGGAAAAGGGGGGGGGGGCAGTTAGCGCCCCTCTCAAGTAGGCTTCTCTAACTTAACCCATGGAACCCGCTTCTTTAGCCCCTGGACTTCGTAAGCCCCCAGATATTTACTCCATGGAAGCAAAACACGAATTCTGAGATTGTGGAGTACCTGACACCACAAGAGAAGAATCCAGTTCTGCCCCCACCTTGATCAGTAGGCCTTTCTACCCTGCGTCAACTCACTCCAGGAAGCAGCAAGGCTCCTTGGCTAGTTCTGATGCACTGACAGGAGCCATCCCATTAAGGGCGACTTCTCAAAACGGGACCCTCCCTCAGGACTTAGGGTGCCCCTTGGCAGAAACAGACCATTGCTCGGATTGGAAATATTTATGTGACTGCAGGCATTTGCAGCTGTAGAGTCCTTGACCATGATGTTATATGTAATGGGAACTATCTTACAGACTTGAAAAAATAAAAGTTTTTATTTTCTATACAGTTTGTTCCTGTGTCTTTTCTGACTAGAATCAGCCCAGTAGGATCCTAAATGGGGCTTTATAAAAATTTATTAATGTCAGCACAAAAGTAAAAACAAAAAAACCTAACCATTTAGTGTAACTAAATGTACCTGGGAAAGTACTAGGGCTATTTTAATATCATTTGCAAGGGAGAGTTTATTTGGTGTTGCTACACATAGTGCCTTTAGAAGTTTAGAACTAAGACGATAAGAGAGAGTTCAACACCATGCTCTGCTGAGCTTACAGCAAGAAAGCTGGCCCCGGCTGGCAAAGCTCATCCGACGAGGCCTGATTTCATGTCACATCATCTACTCCTGTCCCTTTTTATTTCTTCAGGTTTGGGTCCCACTGTTCCCTACTGGTCTGAAAAGTCTATCAAGAATCCTTTTGCCTAGGCTGAGCCCCGGTGGTGTAGTGGTTGTGCACGGGACTGCGGCCCACTGGGACGGAGGTTCAATTCCCACTCACAGGAGCAAAGGCTGGGCCTCCTACTCCCACCACCTGAGGGCAGTGATGCCAAAAAAAAAAAACACTGCTCTAGAGGTATCTGAAATCAAGCCCAGATCTTTGAATATGTCCACCTCTCTCTGCAAGAAGTCAATTGTCTGGACATTTCTCCAGGACCCTTTGGTGGTGGCCGTGAGGGGTCATCCAGTCAACCGAGAGAGACAGAGAATTGCCTCAAACGGTGGGTCTTCTCTTGGCACAGGTGTGGCATCTCTCCCAAGCCTCATCTTTCCCGTGGATGCCAGGAAGAAGTGTGAAAAAGTCGGTAGCTGGGAGCTCAGCCTAGGGATGTGTATGGGTCAGGCCTACCCACTGGGGTCTCCACCCTTATTCTGCCCCTGTGAATAATGGGAGCCTCGGAGCCTAGTGGCAATGTGTTGAGCTGCCAACTTAAAGGTGTGCAGTTTGAAACCACCAGCTGCTCCTCAAGAGAAAGACGAGGCTCTCTACTGTCACACAGTCCCCAAAAAACACACCATTCTACCCTGACCTGTAGGTAGCTGTGAACTGAAAGAGAACCAATGGCAGTGAGTTTGGTTTCCTTGGATTTTTTTGTGAATTAAAAAATTTTTCTGTTCCTGTACAGGAACCATTTCACCCTTCCCAAGCTATGGATTTTTTTTTTAACAACCTTATCACCGTCAAAGTACTCCATTACACATAATACATTTGATAAAGGTGCTATCCCATTCTTGGAACTCTACTTTTCAAACTCATCTGTTTGGATGGCTGACAGCACCTCCCTTGTTCTGTTTTGTTTTTTCACCTCTTCTGTTTCAAAGCCCTGTCTGTTCATGCAAGAAAACAAAAAGAAGTCGCATGGAGCGAGGGCAGGTGAGTCAAGTGTGGGGTAAGAGGGGCACGCTTGTTTTGCCCCAAAACTAGCACACTGAGGTGGCAGTGTGGGCATGTGCATTGTTTTGGTGGCAAAATCAATCCCCACCTGCCACAAATCGGGCCTTTTTTGTTGCACTTATGCAGTCTTCACAACCTCCACATCAACAGGTCTCCACCTGTGAGAGCAGGAGTCACCCAATTCGTGACAGTTATGAAGTGGCAATGAAAATAAGTTTATGGTTGGGGGGCCAACACAACATGAGAAACTGTATTAAAGGGTTGTCGTATTAGGAAGGTCTCATGAGCCACTGCTCTAAATAGAAAGCTTGATTAATAGTCTGACCTGCACTACAAATGCACTCTACATTGTCAATTCAGGAAGTTGTTGAACGTCCAGAATGAGGTTTGTCATCTATCGACATTCCACCTGTTTTGAAGTAAGGAAACCATTCACACACTTGATTTTTTTTTCCCTATAGTTCTTGTTTCTGCAACATTTTTCCCAAGCAGGAAACAGCAGGAAACAATTTCAGTCACATGCTGTCCTCTTTAAATTGACCATCACAAAAAAACAAGGTTGGTGCAAAGTGGCTTTTATGAAAAAAACTCACTATGACCAGAGAGGAATCTTCCCAGGCAACGCCACTGGGTGCACTAACTCAGAGCGAGTTGATGATGCCATTTCATGGGGAAAATGCATACTACGAAAGCTCTACTCCACCCAGTGCAATCCCGGTTTTGGGGGGGAGGTGGAGTTTCAGACCACCATCTGCCCCACAGGAAAAAGGCTGGGCTTCCTACTTCACAAGTACAGTCCAGAAACCCACAAGGGCAGTTCTGTCCTATCCCAGAGGTTCACTGTGCATCAGCATGGATTTGATGGCAGCGACTTTGGCTTTGGGTGGGTGGGTTTGGTTTTTGCTTCTGTAAATCAGACCAAAAGGTCCCACCTCCCCTGCAGTCTGTCCCTCCCTTTCATCATAAAACCCTCCCAGCGAGAAGGTCTCTCCCGGATACTGGGAATCCATAGAATTTGAAGTGTTCTTGGCTGCTCCTGGCACCCCGAGCAACAGAACCGAGGGCTGAAGGTGTGCGCTGGGGTAAGCCCGGATCCTTTGAAGACACCCCACAGCTCACCAGCTGCAGAACCCCAGAAAGAGATCGGAAGTCCTACCCAAGCCAGTCACCCTGGTGGCACAAGGTCAGCAGTCTGAAATCACTCACTGCGGGAGAGAGATGAGCCTCTGCACCATAAAGACTGATGCAACGTGTCTTTACAGGGTCCACAGTCATCACTGACTCCATGGCAGGGACTTTGGTTTTGAGGTTACCTAAGCCAGTCACCCTTCCCCAGCCCCAAGGGCCTTTACCAATGTCGAGGAGAGACCTCGGTTCTCAACCCCTTCGCTCTAGGTAGGTTTTGTTTCATGGCACAGACGAGGCTGGAAGAGTTTGTGAGAATTTAATACTATAAAGTGAGTAATACTGTTGAACACGGACACCACGCACCCGTCGCTCACATGTCGATCAGGTGCAGACGTTGTCTCTGGCACAGGGACTCTGAGGTAGGAGGTAGTCCTGAGGCTAAGCACAGCCCAGACCCCAGGCTCACAAGGCACTCATGCAGGAGGACAGGCTGAGCTGGCTGCCCTGTGGCCTTGGAGGGGCAGACAGGGACTACCCACAGTTGGCATCCCTGGCTTGTCCTTCAGCACTGGAGACCCGATCCAGGGGTGGAGAGGGTGGGGATGAAGTCAGTTACCCATGACCTTGCTCCAGGTTCTAAGGCTAGAAGGGTGCCCCGGCCCAGTGAGGTTCTCAATAAACACTGGCTGAGAACATTGAATGAATGGGGCGGGGATAGAGAAAGAAGACCCTGCAGGTCCTCGGCCTTCTCATCTGGGGGAGGTGGACCAAGGGGTAGAACAACTTTACTGTGTTAGAGGTGGCCAGGAGAGTGGAAATTCCCAGAGGCCCCCTGTTACACAGGCTCGTGGGGAAGACAAGGGGGTCTTCTTGCTTCCCCCTGTGTCTTGTACGCAATGGGGGCCCACTGGCACTCCAGGCCCCAGCCCATCTTGTCTTGCTCATTGTGAGCTCTCTGAAGCCAGACGTTGGTCTCACTCAACTATCTTCAGAGCCTGGCACAGATCATAGAACTCTTGCTGAGTGGACGAAGGCCCGTGACCCCTTAGCTTATCTTCTGGTTTCTTTCCATTAGTCCACTGTCCATCCGTCTGCCCTCCAGCAGAGCCAAACCCTGCTTCAAAGAACCCCATTCACCTCTCCCTTCACAGAGGAAGCGGTTTCATCTCTTGCCTTTGGGAAAAAGTTCTGAGCCAAGCTGGCCAGGCGCCTGTTCTGTGGCAGCTGACGCGTCTCTGGGGGAAGGAGGCCTCGGGGCCCATCCACGCTGTCAGGCTCCCTGTGGCGGCTCGGGTGCAGCCAGTGGTAGTAAATGAGCCGCAGCACCAGGCCCAGCAGGAAGCTGGCCGCACTCGCAGACAGCAGCATCTCCAGCGGGATCCCACTGGGCAACCAGGTGCTGTGAGCCACCCAGGTGGCCACCAGGAGACTACTGTCACTTAGGAGGAATGCCAGGTGGATGGTGGCCCGGCCTCGCGTGCGGCCCTCCGCCACGTTGAACCAAGAGAAATAGAGGATGGTGGCCACCGTTGCCCGGTAGAGCCACTCGGAGATGGGGCCTGGCATGAAGTCTGTGCCCTGGAGCCAGACCCAGAGCAGCAGCACCAGCCACAGGCCGAGGAAGTGCAGGGCCACGTAGCGGGGGAAGAGGGCCGAGAAGAGGGCCACGGCCAGGACCCGGGGCCACAGCAGCAGCAGGTTCCACAAGAAGTAGATCACGGAAGAGCCGTGGCCCAGGCGGGGTTTCGAAGACAGGCAGGTGCGCAGAGCCCGGTGATAGTCGAGCAGCGCCCACGAGATGCCCAGGAAAGATGTGGCGATGCCAACCCCTAAGAAGAGTAAGAGGAAACAGATGAGCCTGGGGCGCCACCGACCTGGCCCTCCCTGGACACCACGAGCCCCGCGGGCGCCTCTCGGCTCCTGAGGGAGGTGCTCAAGGCACAGTGTCTGGCTCTCCAAGGCCTCAGGTGTGTCAGCGCACGAGTGCTCCAGGGCTCTCGTGCTGGTGGCACGGTGGTTCCATGGTGGGCCATGCAACACACAAGGTCAGCGGTTCAAAGCCACCAGCCGCTCTGTGGAAGAAAGATGAGGCTTCCAGCTCCCGGAACGAACTAGTCCTGGAAACTCCCGGGGGCAGGGGCAGTTCCACCCTGTCCGATCGGGTCTCTACGAGTCAGCAGTGCGTTTGGATTCTGGGTTTCCTTCTGACCGTCCTCACTCACAAGGCTCCCGATCTCTGGCCCGTGACTCCACCCAAGGTCTCAGCAGGGCCCACTGTGCCGGTTCCTGAGACCTCGACAAGCCTTTGCCTGTTCCACCAGATGGGCCCGGACGAGGCCCACCCCCGGCTCATCGTCCTTAAGTCCCTGTTGGAGCACCTCCCAGAGCCACCTCTCCTGACCCCGCCCACCCCCTCCGTCCTTGCCCCCACCTATCCCTGTGACACCCCTCCCACATCTCCTCCAGCCTTCTCACACGGTCATTACCTACAGTCCCCTTTATGTCCGAGCTTCCTGGGCAGGAAGCCGATCTCCGGGGCTGACCGCAGTCCTAGCTACAAAAAGGGGTCTTCTCTTATCCCATCCCCAACGGGTGTGAACCACTCAGCCCTGGTCCCTGCGAGAGACAAGCCACGAGGCCAGGGCAAGTCACTCCTCCCTGCTGCAGCACGTTCCTCGGGCGGGTTCCCCGGCAAAGCATCTTGCAC
>PVJH01014417.1:0-57007 GCA_004026705.1 Nesogale talazaci
GTTTCAGTAATTTCTCTCGGTTACATTGCCCTTAATCAAGACCTCCCAGGCTGCCTACTCACTCCTCACCATCAATTTTAGATCAATTGTTGTTCCCTTGTCCCTGGATTTGTTAATAGCCCCTTCTTCTCCCCTGTCTCCCCCTCACCCATGCCCCCTGCCCCAAACCTTCGGTCCCATTGTTTTCTCCTCCAGATTGTTTATCCCACCTATCTTATCTAGATAGACCTGCAGAGATAATAAAATGCACAAAAAAGAAGACAGCAAAACTAAGCAACAGAAGAAAACAAAATAATGTCAAAAAAAGAAAAGCCTATAAATAGTTCAAGCTCATCTTGTTGACCTTAAGGAGTGTTTTCCAGTCCAGCCTGATGGGTGGCCACACCCTGGCCCCAAGGTCTGTTTTTGGTAGTATCTGAGTTTTTTCATTTCTCTGCTCCCCTTGCTGTTCTGTTGCACACCCTTAGTGTTTCACCTCAGTGTGGTGGTGTCAGATCGGCCCAATTCCCGCCCTGTGCCTCCAGTGTTGTCTCCCATAGTGCTATGGGTCAGAGAGGGCCCTATCTTGTGGTGGGGTCGGCCCACCTTGGACACTCCCCAGTTCCAAGTGAGATAATTCGCCATCTTAATTCCACCTGCTACCTGAATCGATCTTTGACATGCAACTTAGCATAGTCACAGAGGCAGTGATATTTCAGTGGTTCAGATACAGCTAGATGTTGTGGAATCACTCTTACTTTAAGATGAAAAAAATCACACCCAGAGCCTAGAACTTTGCATGGTGAGAGAAGTAGATTGACATTTAGAGCAAAGGGTCGGTCAAGCTCACCTCATCCAGTCCTCTCATACCTGATGCCCAGAGAGTTGAAAATGACTAGCTGCTAGCTGTTAGCAGTTGAAAATGACTGGGCGCAGGAACTGAATTAAGACAGTCATTATGAGAGTATGGTGCAGGAATTACTGGGGTCATTGGAATTACTGGGGTCATTGGATACCTTGGATGCGTACTCTATGGTCAGATCTATAATTTTTATTTGTTACCTATGTTCACAAGTTGTTATGAGGTGTGTATCATCTAAAATAATGTTATTTTCATCCGTGAGTAAGGCGAGACATCTCTACCTTCACTCCATTCATTGCTAAGAATAAGGGGGCAAATGAGCCACAGTATCTTTTGCCAAATTTGGATGGCATAGTTCCTTAAGTCCTAGCTTCTATAATCAACGTAATGCCAAATGATGGTTTTCAGCGCTTAGCTGCTCTGCAGTTCCTGCTCCGGGTCCTGGACCTACCTGAGTCCCCCCTCCCTCCACAAGTACCCGTCTTTCCTTCCAGAGGCTGCGTCATTGGACCCACCTTCCACTTCAATGTCCCCGCTCTGAACTTTGGCGACGTTTCCTTTGGTGAGTAGCTTCCTGTTTTACGTCAGCAGCCGGCCGAGATGGCTTTTCTCCAGGCGGGAGGGACGGAGGTTTGCAAAGAACCTCTCTCAGAGCTTCTCTTGGTGATGCCAAGAGGGCCTAGACTTACTCCTGCCTTCCTCTGTGACAGTGGCATTTCGGTGCCATTTTCTGGTTTCGATGTGACAGTGGTCACTGTGTCCTGGGACAAATGGTAGTCAGGTCTCGGCTGCCTCTTCTTACTGCAGTGAAACAACAGACCGGCATTGGGCACCCAGCTCTCCGAACAGTCTGCTCCGATGCAGATTCCGATTCAGCAAGCCCGGTGACAAAGAGATGACGAAAAATTAGCATCTCTGACCAAAGGATTAGGAGCCCTGCTGGTGGAGTGGGGTAAGCGTCCTGCAGGTCACTTAACTGAAAGGTCAGCAGGCAAGGTCAGCCGTTTCTAACCCGGAGGAGCCTCTGAGGTTGTAAATCTCTGGAGCAGACCGCCCCAGAAACCCCAGAGAGGGGCAGTTCTCGGTCCTCCAGGCTCAGCAGGAGCCGGCATGGACTCCACGCCAGTGAGCCTTGGAGCTCTCCTGGTGACAGATGCGGAAGCCAGGTGGGCCTGGGCCCCTTAGCCACAAGACGGGGAGCCCAGACCCACTAGCTCCTATCCCACAGAAAAATGAGGCTTCCGTAAAGATTTTTCAGTGTCGGAAATCATCAGGGGCAGTTCTCCTCTGTTCTCAGAGTTGTCCTATGGGTCCCTAGGGTTTGCAAGGAACAGAGGAACCAGGACTTGTGGTGTGTGTGTGTGTGTGTTACCGTGATCGATCATTCTTGTCATGAAAGCCCCTGGCCACCTCACACCCAAAGAAAACCCACAGCCACCAAGTCAGTTCGGATTCATTCCAAAGCTGACGGACGGAGTAGACCTGCCCCACTGGTTTCCCCAGGCAGGTGGCCACTTCTCCCTGGTGGGTGGGGACCGCCCGCCTTTGGGGTGGCAGCTGAGCCCTTTCACCGGTGCACCCGTAGGGCTCCTGGCGGTCCCACAGGGACTCCCCAAGAGCGGAGAGCAGTGCTTGCAGGGAAGATGCACTTCTTTTGAAGAAAAAATCTGAGCGTCACCGAGCTGAGTGTCCCAGGGCGGAGGGAACACACGTATCAGCTTCGTCTACAGGGGAGGTAAAAGCCGGCTTGGTACCTGGCCGATTCAAAGACAGACTGGAAAGTCTCCCTTGGGAGAGGTTATGACTGGATTTTGCGTCACCGGCCCCGAGCGCATGATCCTGGGGCAGGATGGGGATGAGTTATGTAATGTCTCCGCAGGCTCTGGGTCACGCAGCGGTCAAAGTCATGTAAGCGTCTCTCTGTCTCTGTCTCTTTCTCTCTCTCTCTCTCTTTCTTCTCTTGCAATGCGAAGAAGAGCAAGCAGGGTCCCTGTTTTCTTTTAAATCTCCAATGCAGACTATGCTTGTGGAAGACTGCTCATCAAACTGGCTGTCCTTCGACAATTCAGGGGCTGGTTTTAAATCTCTGCTTTCCCTTCTAGTAACTGCCTGAACAATATTTATTCAATGGATGCATGACTATGCTTCCGTTGGTTGTGTGGTTGACAACAAGATGGGGTGTGAGTTGAAGTTAAGGAACTAGTCAGGGGTTGAATAGATAATTCATGTAAGAAGTTTGGTAGTTGCAAGGAGAGGTTGAGTGGGACCTGAGGCAAATAGTTACGTGCTCCACTATTGGCCGAAAGGGTCTAGCCCTCCCAGAAGGACCTAGGAAGACAGGCCTGGTGATCTGGCACGCTCCAAAACCCTGTGAAGCGGTTCTGCTCACTTGTCTGAATCCACCAAACAGCAGCTCATAGCAGGGGAGGCCCCGGGCGCAGGGAGGAGACTACGGGGGGCTTTTATTCCTCACCTCCTACTTGTTTTCTAGGGTTTCCTCACACCTTGATGTGTTCCCTCAACAATACCTCCTTGGTCCCTATGACCTTCAAACTGCGTGTCCCCGGGGACGGCCTTGGAAGTCAAAGTATTGCAAGTTCTGAGCATCGTGCAGACAGTGCAAGGACATCTTGGGACAAGGAAGAAACACCAACCGTGAAGCCGAGGGAATTCACCATCTCCCCCAGCTGCGGCACTATTCGCCCCCAGGGATTCGCTGCAATTCGGGTAAAGTTTAGCACGCCCAGCCTCCAGCCGTTCCCTCCCCCACCCCCACCCTCCCACCCCCGGGGAGAAAGCACTTGAACTCCCTCGTAGAGCTTTGGACCACATCTGGGATTTGAGCTCTTGGGCTCCATGTCATTGTGGGGGTGGGGTAGGGGAGTGGGGCGGAATGCCTGACAACACACATAGAAAAGTGGGTCCTGTCAAATGAAATCGATTATGCAGTGAAAAAACAGATGTGCCGGGCAAAGGACTCACCACAACTCTGGTGGATTTACATCCGTTTAGGTACCTGGCCCTCACCAGCATTTTCCCACTGCTCTCCTGTCAACTCTGACTCTTAGTGACTCTACAAGACTGAGTAGAATTGCCCTTTAGGGTTTCCAAGACTGTAGAGGCGCATATCGCCTCAGTTTTCTTCCTTGGGATGGTTGGAGGGTTTGAACTATTAGCCTTGCGCTTAGAAGTCCAATGTTTTACTCCCAACAGAGTACGGATTCTCCTTATTTCCAGTGAAGCTACTCTTGTGTACTGATAGTACACTTGCCAGTACGACTATGAAATAAAGACCCAAGAGCTCATTAAAACCTGGCTTCTCCTTTCCTTCCGACTTGAGAATTCCAAACCAGTTAGTGGCAAAGTTTATGCCACAAGTGCAATCTCGTTTATCCTGATGTATGACCTGTTAAAGCTGAGGCTGAGAGGGATAGTGGTGAGGAGGCTAGTGAGTCACCCCTCCCATGTGCTTTCTGAAGCCAGAGCAGGGGGGTGCTGAGGCCATGGCCCAGTGGTGCCCCCTGCAGAATCATGTCCCTGTTCACTGAGAAAGGTTCTCACCCATCTTCCCTCACTTCTTTTTGCTTCTTTAAACAGTTAGGACCAGCGATATTGAAGCTATGGTAAATGGAAATGATTCTCTGCTCTCTGGGGAAGGGAAAGAGAATTACCGTATTAAAGATTGGTTATTTTTTTCTATCGTCATTATCAGTGACTCTTGTTTTACCCCAAGTTTGTTTTAAATGATTCATAACATTCCCACCCCCCCGCCTCGATTTTCGTCCTCCTAAACCCCTTTGGGTACACTCTGCCCTTCTCCAGCCCAGTGCGGTTTGAGAACCTGGGGCATTATCACGACCCAGCAGTGTCACATGTGACTCTCCTGATGAGGAGAGCTGTCGTGATGGGTTTCTTTGTTGCTGTTGTTGTTTTCCACTGAGTAAGACTTGGCCCTCCCATTACCTCTTCTCCCTTTTCGCTCATTGTCTCTCCCGGGTGGCATCGAGAGACTTGAAAATGCCACAGGCCCTCTCTGGCAGTTTTGACCAGAACTTCCTGTTCTTCTGTCTTCTAGCCTCAGGCAGAACCCGAGACCAGGGTCTGCAGGTGCATTGGGATCCCCTGCGCACGTGCGCTGGCACAGTAGCTTCCTTCCCAGATGCAACACGTTTCTTCTCCACATCGACGACTCCCGATGCACTCAATTGCTTCCTTCATATTCAGAAAAGCTCCCTCCACACCTCCGCTTCCCCTCCCCATCTGCACTTCAACCAGGGCTGTGTGGGCCCACATTTGCATCCAGTGATTCCCTCTGCAACCTAAAAATTTTTAATTAGTATCTGATACATAATTTATAGACAGAAAAGCCTTCACCCATGCCAGAAGCGGTTTTCTGGAACTAACAAGTACCTCGGCCAAAACAAATCATTTTAACGCAATTAAAAATTGTAACCAGGGCTGAGCCCCAGTGGCGTAAGTGGTTGGGTGCGGAACTGCAACCCGCGGACTTGGCGGTTCAAATCCAGCGGCGGCTCTCAGGAGCAGCACTGGGTAGCGCCCACGACCACCAGAGGCAGTGATGCCCAAAAAAACAAACAAACATATTGTAACCAGGCTTTCCAAAGCCGGAATGCAAGACTTCACACAGCAAACAGAGCCCGTGGTCTAGCCGGATACTGCGTTAGAGAGAGCCTTTCTCCAGAGTTTACCATTTTTTACTCCAAGGGAGGGCGTGTGGGGTTGGAGGAAGTAAGATTTTTCAGTAAAGCAAAGGCTATCCAATTGATCTCTTAATCTAACTAACCCATTTTCTGGAAGTCGCCTAGTTGTGTCCATTTATTTTCCTATAAGAGAAACGTTAGCTGTAGTTTGTAATCAGCATATTGGATTTTCTCATCCGAATAGCCTGGAGTGGTCAGGAAATTGTCTGAACGGCAATCACTTTGATATCACTTATCTTGCCTGGCCATTTTTGACACTTTAAAAGGGCTCTCGGGCTTCTTTGGTGCAACCTCCCCAGGAATGAGCGAGCTTGTTGTACTCAAAGCCATTTGATTTCTAACCTGGCCTTTAGAGACACTCAGCATGCCTTGACCTCCCCGCCACGGACCTTATTCAACTAAAAATGTAAAACAGGATTCAGCCATTAAAGCACTTGAAAAAATCACACGGATCCAGGGAGCCTTTCCACTGGCCTTTTCAGAAAAGCAACTTTTCACCCTTTCCCTCATCCCTCACCCCACCCCCAGGTGACCTTATGCTCCAACACGGTGCAGAAATATGAGCTGGCCCTGGTGGTGGACGTGGAGGGCATTGGAGAAGAAGTGCTGGCGCTCTTAATTACAGCAAGGTATCAAGCTCACCTGCTTCCTCCCCCCCTAGAGCCTCTCCCCGCCCCCTTCCCCCTCTGAACAGCCAGTGTCGAGCTGCTTTCCTCCCAGGAAGGCAGCAGTAGGCTGAGCAGTGAGCAATGGGTTCCTTCTCCCTGGGAGCAGAAGCAGAATCCGATCATCAAATGACAAAGCCCCCAAACAGCTGACATCACTAAAGCCCTCGGTGTAGCGATGAGAAGGGGTGGGTATATTTGGCCAAGGGTTAAGGGTCATAGTGCTCTTTAAAGGGGTCTGACTTTGAAAAGAAAAGACAACTTGAGCAGGAAGAGGTAAGCCGTGGCAGGATCTTATTTTTTATCTCCTCAAGAGAACTGCAATAAATTCACGGAAAGCTGGAATAAAAAGATAATGGCATTTTCTCACGAACTTTTGAAGCCCCCTGAGTTAGGCCATTTCCACGGCAGAGGCTCCTTTAGCAGAAATCCTCCAGCTCCTCCATGCTCTGACTCTGGCTGAACCCGTGGGCCCCCATGTGAAGCTCTTCCCCACCCATTCAAATTCTGCAGAGCCATCACCCACTTCTCTCCTTGTTGAGGTGTCTGGCTATCATCCTGGCTCTGCCCTTTACTGACAAGGTGACCAGGGAGGTGGTCTGGATGATGACAGTGGCCCTAACTAACAGCACAGGACCTCACTCTTCCTAAAGCAAGTACTGTCCAGACCCAGCTGCTATAACACGCGTGTCTGAACATGCTGGCTACGGGGAAATGGCAGTGAAATTCTGACAGGCTAATAGGCCAGTGCCGAGACCTCGTGTTTCCCATGAATCTCGTGAGGATGGACCTTACACAAGACGCCGATGTGCCTGTTGGTAGACAGATGAGAACTAGTACCATTGTGTGTCCTGAGCTGAGATGGGGTCAAAGAACAGCCCTCAAAGAACTTTCATCAGATTCTCTGTACTCAGAGGGAACCCTGCTCCCCTGCCTCCCAGTATTACTTCTACCGGCCTCACTGGCTTCATGTCTATGTGTTTCAAAACAGCAGGAACACTTTGATCTGGTCCTCTCTATACCCAAGTTTGCCTTTTCATCTTGTTTTTTATGTATTTATTTTTCTGATATTTTCAAGACCCCTTTTCCCTGCCGCTATCAATTGGAAACCCTGATTTTAAAATGAGGGACGGTTTTAGAGTCGATGAGTTTCTTCCCTACAGGCACCCTGTGATCCAAGTCAAAGAACAGAACCAATTTCAGGCACAGCATTTGAGGCAGGAAATGAGTAGCTTTGGTAAAAGCTATTCGTCAGCTAACAACTCCCCCTCTAGCTGAAAATGGACACTTCCACCCAGACCAAATGAGAAAGGCAAACGTCGGGGTTTAAGAGCAACTTACCTTTCCTATCCGTACTTTGCAGTGTCATCTGTGGAAACGCACTATAAGAGTCATTTTCAGATTCGCCTCCTAAAATCATTCACCCCAAAGAGTCAGCAGTGACAGCTTGCTGTGCCCTGACTCGGCCGACCGCCTTTTTCTGGGCACTTTCAGGTCCCTGCACCACGTGTCTCTACTTCAGCACCTGCATGTCCCATGAAAACCCTGAGTGCTGCTCCCTTCCTTTTATGTTCGAGGAACGTGGGGCATGGAGAAAGTCACTTGCCCAAGGCCACACAGGTTATACTTACGAACATGAGCATTTGAACCCGCCTCTGTCCACTTCAAAACCCAGAGTTCTTCCCCACTGCACTCTGTCATGGCAATGCCGGATGACGGGTGAGACGCTGAGAGTCACAGAACCAGACAGTCCCCCATACAAAGGCAGCTGTAAACTGAAAGCTTCAGTCCCTTCCCCCCGGCCGCCTGCCCGCTCTCCCACTCCCCCACCCCTCTCCATATTGAGGGCTACTGTCGCAGTGCCAGTTCTGGGGTGAGCAGCTGCCTGAGTCTCTTCATCCAAGGCAGCTGTTCTGCATAGAAATTAGAATTATTATGATTATTTATACAGCGTGAGCCACTGCTAGTCCTTGGGGGTCTTTCTGAGTGGTCCAAAGTGCCACAGCTACTTTGGACCCCCTGCTGGTGGCATTTTTGACATGGAAACAGATCCACCACCCTAAGAAACTTGTCCCCTGAGGGCCACTTGCCAAAGAACGGCCAAATACCACCACCAGCACCACAAAAACAATGGAAATATTAGTCAGTACCCACAGGCGACAGCTGCTTCAGGAATCCTGCTTCTGGTCCTTTTTAAAAGCTGTTACTAAAAAGTGGTGAGTCAGAGATTTGAAAAATGATTGCATGTAGTTATTAGAGGGAGACCACAATGTGACAGTGACTGACATCTTTAATATGGGATGCCGTCTTCTTTACGTGTAAACAAGGTCTCTATCCTTTTGTGTTCCGTGATGGGCGCCTCCGAGCAGGTGTATTGTACCTGCGCTTCGTCTGGTTCGTACCGAGGTGGACTTTGGCCGCTGCTTCCTGAAGTACCCCTACAGGAAGACAATCCAGCTGGTCAATCCCGATGACCTCCCAGGATTCTATGAGGTTCTACCACCGGTAAGTCACTTTCTCTTCAGTCGGCGTGGGCTGTCCTCCGGCGGGACTCACTCGGCGAGAAAGGAATGAGCACGTCCCGAGTGCGTGACCTCACATGCGATTCGGAATTTTAAACCCTGGGATAATCGTGCGAGGTGAAAAAAAAAAAAAAAGAACACAGCTGGGTTGCCATCTGTACACATGAGCAGCTGCAGGTACAAACAATTGTTAGTTTCCCCGGAAAATTGGCCTTGATAAAGAGACAAGGGGGTCGATGAAGCCGATGAAGCCAACATCAAGACATTGCACTTACAGATAATTGCCTAGAAGTTAACCATGCGGGCGGGGGGCAGAGAGGGGATGAGGCAGGGCTCCGACGAGTGCTCACAAGGTCCATGGTCATGACGTGAACAGCTTCACTGAGACACAGTGATGCCGTCGTTATCAGTGGGCTTGTGGGACCAGCAGACCAGACGGATGAAGGAAGAGAGACTGTACCTGATTGTCTGGTGGCATTTATCTATCTACAAGGCCACAGCGTCTAGCCAGGCAAGAAGACTGAAAATAATGTAAGCAAGTAGGGCGACCAGTTGAGAGAGATTTACACAGAGGAGAGTCATGGAAGGTACTCAGGAGAGGCAATTTACCAAGAGCCCGCTTTGGTGTAGCTCTCAGTGGCACACGTCCAGCCCTCCACATCCATATTCATGCCCCACATGCAAATGGAGGTTTGCTCTGACTCCAAGCTCCCTGGGAGTTAAAAGAACGGCAGGGAGTTCACCGCACTGCCAGTGGTTCACCAGAAGGGCGGGCAGCCCAAACAATCTTGCCATTGTGTTTATTTTAAAGGGACATGTGACCAAAGCAAACCATGCTCAGAGAAATCAGACGGGTGAGCCGTGTTTCCTGGAAATCCACATCATGGGAGAAGCAGAGGGAAGCCCTGTCCCCTACAGGATCATCATTCATGACGTTGCGTAGTAGCTAGTGATGTGCGGCAGAGTAAAGTTCTGAGGAGCACATCTTGGTAAAGACTGGGCTGTAGTGGTCCACTCCTTCATCGAAAAAGCGTATCTTGACCCACAGTGCATGTTCATAGCGGCACTATGCACAATAGCCGAGGAAAATCGACCCAGATGTTCATCAGCCAATGAGCGGATTTTAAAATCTAGCATAACCATACCAGGAATACGATGTGAAACGAGAAAAACAAGATGTTGCTATGCCGCCACACGATGAATCTTGAAAACATTGTGTGTAGTGAAAAAACGGTCAGTCTCAAAGGACCACATTTAATATGAAATGTTGAGAAACCGGCAAATCCTCGGAGCAGATCAGTGCTTGCCAAAGGCTAGGGTGGGAGGGGCGGGGGGGGGGGAGAGAAGAATTGGGAGAAACAGCTTAAAGGGTCTGGGGTTTCCTTTAGAGGCAGTAAAAGTGATCCGCAACTAAATAGCGGTAGAATTGAATGTATTCACTGCCACGAAAGGCTTCCTTTGAAACCGTCCAGGAGGCTTAGGAAAGCAGGAGGACTGGACACAGGAAGCACCGGGAGGATTACCCCGTGGAAGTGGCAGTTCACGTGAAGCAAATTGTCTATGAGCTGCTGAGAGAAAACTGACGCTCTCTATAAGCCTTCGTCCAATTGATGAAACGCAGTGTTGGAGAGTTGCTTCTATGTTGGCTGAAGATCACCTCAATTTGAAAAAAAAAAAAAAAGTGTCGAACAGCTGCCTTAGGCCAAGAAATAGGCGCAGGGAGAGGAGAGGCACAATTTTTGCCCAAGGAAGTTCACAACCCTTTGAAGATGGACAACTTGGGAGTCGCAGGGCTGCACAGTGCACCCCGTTGAAGGGACCACATGTGAGGCTCCCAGGACCCAGGAACAGTCCCCACCCCAGAGCTCTGGGGACACTTGAGTGACAGGTGGTGGGACTGAGAAAGAGTATGCCAGGTAAAGGACCCCGATGGGTCAAAGCACGAGGCTCAACTACCAACCAAAGGTCAATGGTTTGAGCCCATGAGGTCTCTACAGAAGGGAGACACAACAATGGGCTTCAGTACAAATGGACACCCCCAAAAGCCCCCTCCCCCCCGGGGCCCTTCCTCTCTGCCCTAGTCTGTTGCTTTGAGTTGTTACGGACTTCACAACAGTGGGCGTGGTGTCATTCTAATTCACCAGCCGTTCCTCAAGAGAAAATGTAGAGTTTTGGAAACCTCCTGGAGAAGTTCCGCTCTGTCCAATACGGTCACCGGTCACCATGCGTCAGAGTCGACTTGATGGCAGCGAGTTTGGGTTTGGTTTGCTCGGGTGGGTTGAAGGGAAGCGGCATTGCAGAAAAGGTAACTAAACACACAGAGTGTTGAGGATGTTGAAGCAGTGTTCAACGCAGGACTTCTGTTGATAGAGTTCCAAAGGATGGGGGGCAGGAGTTTTTTTAAGGAACTCGGCAGTAGGAAGCCATTGTGTCAGACTGAGCAGCATTTGGGGTCATGGGGAGAACCGTCTTCATGGACTTTGGGTTTCCTTTGGAAGTGGTAAAAAAACACTTTGCAAATAAATGGGGGCAGAAGTGGATGTCTTAAATACCACTGAGTGATTCACTTGAAATGGTCCAGGAGGGCCTTTTAGGAAAGCGGGAGGACTGGACGCACAGGGAGGAAGTGAGGGCCGTGATATTTTCTCCAGCCGCTTCTCAGGAGAAGAATGAGGCCTCACTCTGTAGTGAACTTTGGATTGAAAACTTTACACCCTCTCCATTGAAGCAAACTTACTTCTCACTACTGTGGAGGACTCACCTCCACCTTCTTGCTGGAATTTGGACCTTTCTAAAAAGGTCCCATGGACTCAGAACAGTTTGTTTTAAAATAGCTTGGCGGTTCTTTCATAGTGCATTTTAGCATGACTGTCCCCTGGCTTTTCTCCCCCAGCAGATCCTCAAGAATCCACCAGGCATGCTGCTTTCAAGCCCCAACCCCCGTGGACTCATCCCTCCCCACAGCACTGTGGACATCCCTCTGGCCCTGGAGACCCAGGACACTGGAGAACACCAGGGCATAGTCCGTATCTTCATCTTTGGAAGCCCAGACCCTCCCATGGTAAGAGCCAGTGTTTCAGAATAGTAACTGACGTTGCTGGACTTCTGGTGAGACATATCAAGTCCCACACCCTACTGATGTAGCCTCAAGTTTGCAGTTCTCATTATAAGCTTGCATTCTGCAATGGTAAAATCTAAGTGCTGGGTTCTTTAGGGGCTCAATAACTATGTTGATACATACAAAAGTAAGGGTGTTTTGTAACAATTGCTCTTAAGCCAAGTGGAGTGGCAGGTGTATTTCCACCAAGGGGAAGAGACTAGCCTGACTTTTTTAAAAGCCACCTTCATGGGTAGGTCTCGTTTGAAACTGGGTTTAATGTCCCTAGTTTGTAGTATATGGTCTGTCAAGTTATGAGACTGCTCACCCTGTCTCTTTACCTATGTGTATTGACTGGACATGTGGCCTAAAGTCACCTATGGAAGCTGGGAGGAGAAACCATTTCTCTCCACGTGAGACCAGATGGGGTGCAAACAAGGCCCTCTGTAATTTACACTGCATTGTAGGAGGATCCTGGGCACTTGAAGGAGTCTGCCCAACAACACCTGTATCTGTAGAACTTTGCTTTACTTGGGAAAGAGCAGTGGCAGCCTGCATTTGTTTGAATGGCTGTCAATCACATTGAGTGTTTAAGAAACGGATATCCTGCTCTTCTCCATGTAAGACGCCTTAGACTAACCTATGTGACCTGTGAAGCAGCATCTCAAAGTCAGACCCTGAATTGCGCCACCAGTCCTGGACCCTGCTAGCCTACCCCCTGCTTCCCCTGCACAGAGGCAGTCCCAGGAGAGTGTGACCCGCCCCCCCTGGGGGCAGACACACAGAACCCTGCAAGGGTGCAGCTTTAGGGAAGCAGAGCAAGGGATGGGTTTCAGCCTCTGACCTGTACATATGCCTTGACTCTGGCCTGTCCGTGCTAGTAAAGCAACAGAAAGAGGACCCCAACGTGGCCATGTCTAAGTCTCCGGTGCAGGTCTTTAACCTTGTGTGAATGTGCTTGAGGCTGGAGTACCAAGAAGGAGCCAGGGGGGGCAAGGTTCTGTTTCCTCCTCGATGCACACAGGTTGGGCTGACCTGGGGACACTACCCATCTTCCTGGCAACCCCTTTATCCCTCTGGACTCATGAGAAGGAATATGGATTAGAATGACCACCTTTTATGTCCCTGCTTTTATTGAAGGGGTGACCAGAAACTTTTGTTTCTTGGCTTTAAAGGCCACCCTTTTCATCTATTCCTGTGTTTTATCTCTCTCACGGAACGCAGGTATGTCACATAAAGAGCATCGGAGAAGGCCCAGTTATCTACGTACATCCCACTAGCATTGATTTTGGCCAAATCTACGTCCTGAAGGACTCCTCCCGGGTATTCTATCTGTCCAACCAGTCCTTCATCCCAGCGTCATTCCAGGCTCGCATGGTACGTAAGTTGTAAAAAACACCACGTGATGAAAGCACAGCTTTAGGAGATTTCTTCCAGGTGATGGCCCTGTTTGCAACATGTCCTCGAACACGATTCTTGGAAGCAGGGATTTGCATGGTCAAGTGGCACTAGACCATACCACCTTCATGCCCAGTTCCTCGTCATAGTTCTCTTCATGACTAAGGAACCCAGAATGCCTTTCTTTTCCCCCCACAGTATACATTTTGGTATGAAACAAAAATAGACAAATACATTTCATAGTCCCAGCTCAGGATGCTGTGGCAGAGGTCAACAAGATCCGTTTAGTGGACTGTACTGTAAGCCAAAGTCTCCTTCCAAAACACAAGTATGTGATTTTATTTGATTATAGCTCCACTAGCTATAAGCATGTTAGTATGTTTATTTTATGTGTAATTTCTCCTCCTCCTAGGACGGTTTTAGCTTATAAAGATTAGCGAAATACAAGATGATGTTGTTAGGTACTGACTCGTAGCCAGCCCACGTACAGCAGAACAGTCTCCTGCCCGGTGCTGCCCTCCTACTTGAACTCATGGTCATAGACACTGTGTCAATCCATCCTGTGAAGCTCTTCCTCTTTTCCTCTGACCTTCTACAACAGCTATCATTCACCAAAAGTAGAAATGAAAAAACAAAGCGAGACAGAAAGTGGTGCCAGCAATGAGTATTCAGAGTGCTTGTCGAAATTACATTAGACCTTCCAGCATGCTATCACCTAATTCTTTGCTACAGGATTAAAAACAGTTCTGTGTTTGTGTTTCAGAATTTATTAATTTCCAAACTAGTAATTGAAAGTATTCTTGATTTTAGAAATAACTTTCAACGTGTAAATATGAAAATTTTTAACGATGTGGTCTTCTTTCTCTCCCCTAATTGTTGGCATTTGGATAAAAGCTAACATCTCATATGTCCACTTGTCAGATATTTCTGAAAAATAAAATATTCGCAATTTTATAAAAAGTCACTCTCTGAAGCCATGGTGATCAGACTTTTTTTACTGACTTGTAATGGCTCATCAGAGATCAATGGTCCTGACTAGTAGCCATGTAGTATTCTCATCATTAAAATTTCATCGCATTTATAAAGATAGCCATTGCCAGGCACGGTTCCTCTTCTCTTGAACATGAGGTTCTGATACAGGCCCAGTGTTGCTCCAGGGTCTGGTGGCTCATATAGAAGAGTAACATTTAACAGCGTCTAAATAAAGACCTTCCGACCAGTTTGTAGAATTGATTTGCTGAGCTGTAGTGGAAAGCTTCACTGTCTGGTTCTTGGTATGCAGTGGATGGCTGCAGGAAGAGTGAGCGTGGAAGAAAGTCCTGACCACTGAGAGATTGACAAAGGAGGGTCTTACTGGTTACCTAGCAAAGAGATGAGTGGAAATTGAAAGTGTAACCTTCAATCTCAAGAAAACTGCAACACAGCAGCTCTCTCTCTCTCTCTCTCTCTCTCTCTCTCTCTCTCTGTATGTGTGTGTCTGTCTCTCTCGCTCTCTGTCACACACACACACACACACACACACACACATACACATTTTCCTGTCATTCTCATTTCTCTCCAGCGTCCACCATTTTTTTAAAAAGCAAAAGCATGTCAGAGCTCTGTTGTCTGCGCAGTTTGTGATAATGGGGCTCTTCATTTTCCACAAGGGTTGTGTGATCCTCTGTTGATTCTGTAAGGCCATCTGAAATCAGGGCGCTCCAGTTCCAGGGACCCGAAAGTGTGATGTGAGTCTCTGCTTGGGAATGTCATCGTGCTTCCCTTTAAACCTATCTCAGCAGACGTTTTTCTTGCATCGGTCGCCTGGATCACCTCAAAGTAGGAACGCTGGTGGTCCTGTGGGCACACCCTAGGCTGCTGACCAAAAGGTAGGTGGGGGGTTTGAATCCACTCTCTTTGTCTCACGAGAAAGATGTGGCAGTTTTCCCCCAAGGAATTTACAGCCTTGAGGGGTGGTTCTACTCTGTCCTATAGGCTCCCTGTATGTTGACACCAACTCAGTGGTAACTGACCTTCTTCCTGGCATTAAACACTTCAGCTGTGCTTTTCTTACATGAAAATTAAAGTCATGTTAGCTGGAATTTTAGTAACACAGACTTTATGGATTAAGTCTAGAAATTAAATGAAAGCTAAGTTAGAAATTAACAGAAGGAAGATGCAGTTCATTTCAACTTGATATTCCATACTGAATCTTCAAATTCATTCTTACAGGAATTGATAAGCATTACTTATCAATGAGCTGGAAATGATTCAGTGGCTGTGAGTTTGGTTTGGGTTTTCAGGAGAGAATTTCAGTTTGTGGTTGTTTGTTTCCTAACCAGTCCCAGAACATGAAATCCAGGTTAGGGGTGCTGCATTACCTACTGCATTTAAATTCCAGCTCATTCTGAAACAGGTAGGGCCATGAGCAAATTCTATTCTTCTCCCATTTTCTACTACAGTTGAGATGCTAGAAGTTGTTCTCCTGCTTTACTGGATGTCCTACCAGCAAGGGTCATTCTCTCTCCTCTTCTGGGTGGCCATGAAGGTCATTCTTCCCTAGATTCAGAACCCACTGCCAGCCATCTGCCAGGCTCAGCCCTATAAGTGGCCTTCACATCACAATCACCCCATTTTTGGGTTCTCCTTTAACAAGTGACATCTGCTTATTAGCAGCTGGAATTTGAAAGCCCACCTTCACAGTGATATTGGAAAGATAAATGATAGCACTGTTTTGACTTGCTCAGAAATGAATCTATGCGCACAAGTTTAAAAAAGCAAAATCAGGTACCACTTACTCTAACGTGTCATAAAAAGACAGTGAAGAGTATATTTTTCTGTGACATTAAAGCTTACCTTATCTCAAGGGCAAATATTGATTAGTACCAGGAAAAGTATCCTGCAACAGTCTGTTTTTCTCTGAAAGGCCTAAACCATCAGCCACTTCTAAAGTCTCCCAGAGGACTGGCTTACTTGGATTTAAGCAGAAGGATCTCGGACAAGAAAGTTGGAAGAGGTAGGAATAAATACCAGATCATGACAACAGAACACAGGAGAGCCCTGTAGGAGTGGGTGGCTCTGCTTGTACAGTGATCTCGCCTTCTTTCCGTCCTAAGCAGAAATGAGGATGAGGAAGTGACCCTGGGTTGGGAGGTCGATGCCTTCTTTTCATGGACGTCCTATACCAAGGCAAACACTTTGTTCAACACTTGACTGGGAGCTTCTGGAATCATTTTCATTTTGCTCTTGGCTCTAATGTAGCCTTGTGTATAATTAATGGAGCCTGGGTACAAATGTCAGTGATTCACCTGACATTTCTACACACACACACACACACACACACACACACACATATGTGTGTGTGTGTGTGTATATATATATATATATATCCCACATTACTTTAAAGAGAGTATACCCATCAGACTGCTAACTGCAAGGTCAATAGTTGAAACCCACCAGTTCCTCTGAGGGAGAAAACTAAGACTCTGCTCTCATAAAGATTGACAGCATAAGAATTCCTATATAGGGCTGCTGTGTGACAAAATCAACTCAGTGGGACTGGGTTATAGGTTCATTTGTTTATTCTCCAGATATTAAGTCTAATAGTTTATCAATCTATGTAGCTCCCTGGATGTGTGTGTATAGGTGTTAGATCAAGCTTATTAATTGAGGGGTTCAAATCTCCAAACTCACTGTCTCTGCGTGGATTTTCACTCAGAGGAAAGAGTCAAACTGCTCCTGAGGGTTTCTGTGGCTGGAAACCTTTGCCAACACGCAGACTGCTCCATATTTTTCTCTCATAAAGCATCAGGTGGGTCAACTGCCAATCTTTCATTTAACACCCCACTACAGCTGCATCAGGGCTCTTGAAATCTTTGATAGCTGACTAATTATCTCTCTTACAGGGTAAGTTCTTGATAGAACTTTATCAAAATCTGCTCCCTGTCCATTTATCCTATGTCATTCCTTGCTTGGTGTATTTTAAATATATTTAATAGGTACATATAAATTCATGACTTTGATAATTGTGTAACATGGTCCTTTCTCTTTTTGAAATGTAATGTCATTTTTATTGTATTTATACTTTCTGACATAAGATCGATTTCACCTGATAGGAAGGTCAGGACATTGACTTTCTTTTAGCTAGCATTTACATGGCATATCTTTTTGCTCACGATGAAATAGTCTGTGTTTATCCATTTAGATGAGCTTCTTTGAAATAGCACGTGATTGAACTTGTAAAACCGTCAACTAGCACATGCATTGGTTGCCTTCTGCTATGTGATAAACTTACTGTCTCATAGCTAAGGCGCCCCGATGTCTAAAACATGCCAGTAAAATCGCATTCCTTTCTGAGACCCTAGGAAAGAATAGTTCCCTTGCCTCTTCCAGCTTCTGGAGACCACCTACACCATTTGGTTCGCTACTCCTTCCTCCATCTTTAAACCTCTCCCCTTTGGCCTCTTGCTATTGTCTTTACATGTTCTCTGACTCAGATTCTCCCTGCCTCCCTCCTAAAAGGACCCTTGTGATTACAGTGAACCTGTTGTGGTCATTATTCTCCAGAGAAACAGAACCAATAAGAAGCATGTGTGTCTGTGGGTGGAACACCCATGCATTCACATATACATGCACACAAACACAAATGGCAGTTGATTTACTTTAAGGACTTGGCACACACAAATCTGGATAGCAAGTCTCAAATCCATAGGCCACATGACAGGCTAGAAACTCAGGTCATTTTGTGTCGAGAATTGGTATGCCAGACCATGGACCAGACAGGAGCCATGACACGGTTTTGAGGCAATCTCCTTTTCCCTTGGAAACCTAGTCTTCAATTGATTGGAGTGAGACCCACCCACATTATGGCCACTCTAGGCAGTGGTGAACTACTTTTTGCGGTGCTTTTTATGTCACCATGTGAGCACTTACAAATGGATGGTGAGAGGAGTCTCTGGTTGACCTAAGAGCAGAGTGCTAGTAACCAAACCAAAATCCCTGCCATTGAGTACTTGCTAATTCATAGGGCCCTAAGAGACAGGTAGCGCTGCCTGCTGTGAGTTTCTGAGAGTGAAATTGTATGCACGAGCAGAAAGCCTTGGCTTTCTCCTACAAAGCAGCTGGGGGTTTCAAACTTCTGACTTTATAAATTGTAACCCAACCCAAACCACCAGGGCTCCTAGAGTCTGATTGCTGTGCTTTAGTTGTGAAGATTATCTTTAGGAACCTCAAAGGAATAAGGAAGATAATAAACCTTTATCGTGGTGGGCATTTTTTTTTCTTTTACCTCATAAAAGTGTCACCATCATTCAAAAACAAATCAGCCATCCCAAGAGATCCATTCAGAGGATGCCAGTGACACCATCAAGATACTCCAGTAACCAAGGTCTGAGCTGTAAGTCTCTAACCCCCACCCCTTACCTGAGAGCCCTTTCACCTTGGCAAAGTTAAGCACGAAACCCGGCAGACAGATTTAAGCAAGTTGTATTGATTGCAAAGCACACTGTACGAAGAAAAGCTATCAATTGGAAGTGATTTAGCAGGATGGGTCAGCACCTTCCATGGATTTAGACCGACAGCATGACTGGGGGGATATGATTAGTGTGAGCGTGAGCCGAAGCCAAAAGGAAGGGAGATAATTGGGTTCTCTTGTCGCTGGAGAGTTGCCCATAAAAAATAGAAAAAATATTCCTGCCACATGCACACTTTGTAATCCATCCCATCTTCAGTCTACCTTTCAAGATCTTAATTACCTTCAACAACTAGTAAAATAGATTAATATTTAGATAGTGTGTAATATAGTTATTGTCATCACAGAGATATGGGTTAAGGTAAAACTTTATATGGATCAAATATGGAGCTTTATTTTCAAATTCTAACTGTCCTCCTCCATAAAAATTCACTAAATGCTTCCCCCTCACCAGCATCATGAGTAATTTGACTCTTGCCACATTTAAGGACTGACGATGATTGTCAAAAATTGGTCATATGCAAGAGCTGGTTGGAGCTGAAGAAACACTTTTTGACAGTTGACTAGTGTCAAAAGAAAACCTTGAATCGATCCCACCAGAATTTGGAGGACATTTCAGGGACAGATTTAACACATTGAACACTAACGACCAAAGGCATGATGAGTTGTGGAATGACATGAAGAACATGCATGAAGAAGCACAAAGTTGTTTAAAAGGAAGGAAAGGAAGAAAAAGACCAAAGCGGTGACAGAAGAAAATTGCTCCTGAACATAGAAAAGTTTCAGCAAATGAAAAAATGATGGCGTGAAAGGGTGGAACAGAAATTTTAAAGGGCAGCTTGAGAAGGCAAAGTAGGATATAATGAAATGTGCAGCAATGTGGAATTCGAAAACCAAAATAGACGGACACATTCAGCATAAAGCTGAAAGGACTGAAAAAAGAATCATGCCTTGAGTTGCAATATTGAAGGGTTGAATGGCGGAAAATATTGAACAATATAGGAAGAATTAAAAGAAGATGGAAGGAAAGCACTGTACCAAAAAGAATTGGCCAACGTGCAACCATTTCACGAATTTGCATGTGATCCAAAAGCAATGGTACTGCAGGAAACAGTGCAAGCTGTATTAAAAGACTTGTGGAGAAATAAAGCTCCAAGAATCGACAGATTATCCATGGAAATGTTTCAACAAACGAAAGAAGCGTTGGAAGCACTCGCTCCTTTATGCCAGGAAATTTGAAAGACAGCTGCCTGACCAAATAATTGGACGAGCTCCATATTTGTGCCCCTTCCAAAGAAACATGACCCGATGCAATGCTGAAACTATGGAGCAATATCATTAATACAGCATGCAAGTAAAACTTTGCTGAGGATAATTCAGCCATGGTTACAGCAGTACACCAACAAGAAGCTGCCAGAAATTCAAGCCAGAGTCAGATGTGAAGATGTCATGAGGGAATGTCATAAGACAGATCTGAGCTGAAAGCAGAGACTCCCAGAAAGATGTCTGCTTGTATGTTTTATTGACTGCATAAAGACTTTGGGCTGTGTGGGTCACAGCAAGCTATGGATAACATGGAGAAGAGTGAGAATCCCGGAACACTTCATTGTGTCCATGTGGAACCTGGATAGGGAGACAGCCATTCCAACAAAACTAGGAGAGACCACATGGTTTAAAATCAGGAAAACTGAGCATGAGTGTTGTATCCTTTCACCATATTTATTACCTGTCTGTTGAGCCAATAGCCTAAAAAGCCAGACACTGTAAAGAAGGCAGCATCAATATGGGAGGAAAGTTCATTCACAACCTGCGATATGCTGATGATACAACCTTGCTTGTTGAAAGTAAAGAGGACTTGAAGCTCTGCCTGACAAAAACCAAAGATTGCAACCTTTAGTATGAATTGCCATTCAATATAAAGAAAATCAATAGCAGAGACTGATACACAGCATCATGATAAATGAAGAAAAAAAATCAAAGTTGTCAAAGACATCATTTTGCTTGGCTCCATAATCAATGGTCATGGCAACAGCAAGCAAAAATCAAATGAGAACTTACATTGGGCAAATCTGCTACATGGACCTATTTCTTTATTTAAATCATTGTATTGGGGCCTTGTACAACTCTTATCACAATCCACACATAGATCCATTGTGTCAAGCACATTTGTACATTTGTTGCCATCAATTTCAAAGCCTTTTCTTTCTATGTGAGCCTTGGTATCAGCTCCTCAGTTTTTCTCCTCCCTCTCTCAGGAACCCTTGATAATTCATAAATTTTTTTCATCTCTTACATTGACCAATGTCTCCCTTCACCCACTTTCCTATTGTCTGTCACCCTGGGAAAGGGTTATAGGAAGATCATTGTGATTTCTCCCCTCACCTGCCCCTTCCCCTCCTGGTATGACTGCTCTCAATATTGGTTCAGAGAGTTTTATCAGTCCTGGATTCTCTGTGTTTCCAGCTGTTACCTGCACCTGTTTACATGCTCTGATTTAGTCAGACTTGTGAAGTCGAGTTGGGGTCATGATAATAAGGGGGAGGAAGCATTAAAGAACTAGAAAAAAAACTGTATGTTTCAACAATGCTATACTGCACACTGACTGGCTCTTCTCTTCCTTATGACCCTTCTGGATGGGGATATTCAATTGTCTACAGATGAGCTTTGGGTTTCCACTCCACACTCCCCCTCATTTGCAATGATATAATTTTTTTGTTTTGAGTCTTTGATGCTTGATACCTGATCCTGTCAACACCTCATGGTCACACAGGCTGGTGTGCATCTTCTATGTGGACTTTGTTGCTTCTCAGTTAAATGGCCGCCTGTTTATCTTCAAGCCTTTAAGATTCCAGATACTATATCTTTTGATAGCCGGGCACCATCAGCTTTCTTCCACAATTTGCTTACACTTACATAAACCTCTTTAATGTGTTCAGTAGCAAGGATGTCCTTTTGAGGACTAAGGTGCACCTGACCCAAGCCATGATATTTCCAGTCACTTCATATTCATATAAAAGTTAGACATCGAATAAGAAAAACTGTAGAAGAATTGATGCCATCATTGGTGAAAAATATTGAGGATACCATGAGCTGTCGAAAGAGCCAACAAATGTGTGTCAGCAGAAACACAGCCAGAATGATTCTCTCAAGCAAGAATGAAAAGATTTTATCTCCAAAACTGCTTGTGTTCTCAGGAGAGATCTGTATCTGGCTTGGTAGAGAGGAGGGTCAGTGAAAAAGAGGAAGGTATTCGTTGAAATGGAGTGACACAGTGGCTGCCCCAGTGAGCTCAAAACATAACAGTTGTGAGGATGGCACCGTACCAGCCCCGCCAGTGCTCCGTTGCTGTGTGTACACAAGTTGCTGTGAGTCAGAAAGGAGACAGTGGTACCTACCAGCAGCGTGATGGTCATTATCAAGTAAAGCATTTACTATACCTAGTTTGCGCAGTAATGGGAATCAAAACCAAACCAAATTCATTGCTGTTGACACATAACGACCCTGTGCAAGACAGAATAGAACTTCCCTTTGTGTTTTTAAGACTGTAATCTTTATGGAGGCCGATTACCACATCCTTCTCCCACATAGTCACTCGGGGGCTCAAACCTCCAACCTCAACTCAGTCACTGAGTGCTTCACCACTGAGCCACCAGGGATCCGTATAGTAATGATGAATGTGAATAGTCAGTGTCATGCTAGTACAGATTGAAGCAAACAATTTTATATGATGATAAAAGCAAGAATGGGGTAAAGTGAGACTAGCAAGACTACACCTCTAATCTTGGCATCTCTCTTCCCCCATCTCTGCTTGCTCAGTGCTTGTTTAATCTCTTTTAGATCTCAAAAGTTAGCGACTTAAGAGATGTTCTATCCTGAGCGTGTCTCATCAATGTAACAAAGACAACCCAATCTCAAATGGAGTCATGGCTACAGACATAGCAGTTAGGATTAATAATGCATATGAGGGGGCCTTCAAAACATGCATGGGAATTTTCCATTATTTCTCCTTACATTTGTCATGACCATTTTGCAGTCTCCTCATATTTCTGGAGGGCATAATTCAGTCCACAAGACACCTCCAGCAATACCATATGATCTTTAGTTCACAGAAGATGACATTTTTCCTTCTTGCATTTTATCTTTTTAAGCAGTGGCATAGAGGCGGGTGGGGTATATGATATGGCAGAGTACTACACGGGACAGCACGTGGTTGTGTCTCTCTTTCACTGTAAGTCATAATAAAATTGCTGCATGCGACATTAAGTTTTAGGGTTTGGGGGGAAAGTTCTGCCCTGGGATACTATTAAATTACATTGTGATGTGTTTGGGTGGGAAGCACACCATTATTTGAGGTTGTGTCTGGTCATGCGCTAAGCAGTTGTTTTATACATGGTAAGCGTTGAAGAAACTACTGCTGAACATGTGTGCTAATGTAGAATACCAGCCAGAGGAAGGGTTTTGCATTTAGGTAGATCTGGAATCAAATCGTAGCTCTCTGTGGACCAACTCTGGCCCAATATTTAACCTTGCTGAGGCTTTTGTTTCTTCTAAATGGAGCTAATAAAGATATGACAAAGAACCAGCTACTTAACCCAACTTATATCGGAAGGAACTCCCAATCCTTATTGCATATGACTTTTGACATCACTCTCTTTTGAAGCCCTTGGTATTAAAATGCATGAGAAGCCTTTAAAAAAAGATATGACAAAGATTAAGCATGATAATGTATGTAGGAAAATGCCTGGTGAAAAGAAAAAGACATTCAACGGGTGATAACTTTGATGATGGTTGACAGCCATAAAGAGTTAAGGAAAATGGCTTGTGAAAAGTCTTAAATTTTTATGGCACTGTATCTTAAGGTCTTATAGTATGCTTTCTTAGATAAAAAATAAAAAGAATTAAGGTGCATCGAGGGGGCTCAAGACTTTGAACTAATGGATCAGGGTAGTTGAGGGCTGTGTGAAAGCGGGCACTCTAATGTTGCCTTTTTCATCTCTCATTACTTGTTTCTGCACATTTTTGACAGGGATTCGAATTTATTAAGCATAAAACATTTTTATATTAATGTACGAGAGGAAGTTAAAAAGATAAATGCTACAAAGTCATAGCCTACAGCCTTTATTCAACAACAAAAAGTCAAATAGCAAAGCTATTTTTTCCTCAGCGTATCCATCGTCTAGGTTTATGTACTTCTTAGAGCAGCGTTTCTCTTTCTCTAAATTCTCCAGAGAATGTTGGGGCTTTTGGACCAGGTCAAATGGCAAGTTTTTCATCCTCGAGGGACTCAAATACTAGTTCTTTAAAATATCGATTGTTGCGATGAAACATACAACCTTTCTGTAGTTCTTTAATGCCTCCTCCCTTGCCACTATCATGATCCCAATTTTACCTTACAAATCTGGCTAGACTGGAGGATGTGCACTCGTACAGATGGGAACTGAAAACTCAGAGAGTCCAGGACAGATGAACCCCTCAGGACCAGTGGTGAGAGTGGCGGTACTGGTTGGGTAGAGGGAAGGTGAGTTTTGATTGGACTTTGTTTTTGACGGCACTCTTAAGACCAAGACAGGCATATTAGAAAGAACCGTTGGTAGCCATCCACTGATCCCAGAGACACACTTAAGCATATTTTGTTTGGCATAAACCCATGCACAAATAAACTGGCACCCTCGTTGTGATACTTTTTAAAGTTTTCCTGATACCCGTGGTCTTCTGTACAAAAGGAAAAAGAACTTAGGACTCCCTGGAGGGACCAACACTTAACTCTCCTTACGTGTCTGGCTGTTTTCAAATGGATGGTTGGATAATGTGTACACAAATGGGAGCGCGATCTTGGGGTCTTAGAACAACACCTTCCTCCAGTAGTGATCTATGTTTGCTTCTGGGAAGGTTGTGGGAGGGTTCGTCAGTCACCTTTATCCAAGCAGAATCTAAATGACTTCTGCCTATTGACCTAAAAGTGGGTGACTTGAGTCCACTCCGAACCACCTCGGAAGAAAGGCCTGGTGATCTGTTTCTGAAAAATCAGTCACTGAAAGCCCAGTTCTTCTCTAACATGTGCAAGGTTTTTCTGCCTCGTGACCATTAAGAGAGAAGAGCTAGAGTGAACCACAGCATTTGGACATTGAGATCCCTGTGCATTAAACCTTCTAAATACCGCAACAGGGAACTGTGACACAGAGAAGCAGCAAAGATGTGGCAGCAGCAGAACCAAGAGCCAGAGTGATGGGTTCTCTGAGAAAACTGAGTGCCTGTCCTTAAGGAGACTGCTGTGCACAGTAGGCTGCCTTCAGCCACTCAATGGGGGAGCTAGGTTTGCAGACCCCGAGAGTTAGAGCTGAGCACTTTCAGGCTGAAGTATGTGGTAGAGTAGAGGGCCTTTTGGGCACTTATTGGCAGTGCTCAAAAAGCGTTATGACATTGTCCTAGCAGAATAGAAGCCAAGGGGCCACATGACTGAGAGGCCAAGTACCAGAGAGGGGATTGCCTGTGGTCATAGCTAGGAAGAGACTATTCTGCCAGAAGAACTGTATTGAACATTTCTGATATGGAATTGTGACCTGTTAACTTCCCTAATAAAGCTGTAATTGTAAGTATGGTCGATGAGTTCTGTGTGGCATTCTTTCCTATGATTTATTGAACCTAGTTGAGAAGTTTTAAGTGCTGTAGGAAGGATGGTTGGTGTCAGCTTTGGTAAGAAAAGTTGGAAGGTAGAGGCATATCTGTGCTCACTCTCATAGGAATCAGTCTTGAACTAAGTAAGGTTAAGTTTTATTTTCCTTCCTGCTTATAAAGTCAGAAGATGTCAGACTCCAGTGTCCTTTGATAGTCCTAATACAGATTTGGCCATGCCATCCTTAGAACTCTTTTTTTTTTTTTTTCAAAAACAGGGAAATCAATACGTCAAGCAATTGCTTAACTAATAGCACTCAGCACATCAGTGACACAAGCCTTTCTATTCAAACTATCATTCCAAACTTCTAAGAACAAAGAATAAATAACTCACCCTACAAGAATGCATTCACTCCTTCTCTTTAGGACCTGTTTGATTTTAGCTGTTTACTCTCTTGCTTCCAGTCTTTTCCAAATTTCTTTCTTCCTTACAGGCTTTGTAGAACACTTACGTGAATTTGCAGAGTCTCTCTTGAACACCTGTTCCCAGCTGCTAGCTGCTTTCCCGAAAGGCAGTCATTGTTGGCAATCTTTCCATGTATTTTATGACAGAATGAAAGGATATTTACATGCGTATTCTTAAATAAGTGGTAGCATATTTAACGTATTGCTCTGTACCTTAATTTTTAATGTGTTAGTTTTATTTGTAGTGATTAGTCTCTTGTCTGTCATGTCATTACTAAGAATCTGTGGACTCTCATTCTTTTGATGTGCATAAGTCCCTTCTTTTTTAATAAGCTTTGTCTGTTTTCCACTGTGTGTACTTTATTTATTATACTTAGCAATCTGTGTACAGACCCTTAACTTTCTCCCAATTTCCTCATTAATGACCCTTACTGCTCTGGGGTTCACATTTAGGTCTCTAATCCATCTTGTGTTCATTCTTGTGCATGGATTAAGTGTGGGTCCTGTTTCATTCTCCTGCAGATCCAGCTTTTCCAGTATCAGTTTTTGAAGAGGGTGTCTCTTTCCCACCTAATATTTTACCAGTTACCTGTAGGTTAGTGTTTAATTTCTGACGTTTCTATTCTGTCCCATTGGTCTGTGTATTTATCGTTTTACCAGTACCAGGATGCTTTGAAGACTGTGACTCTCTAGTAGCTTTTGAGCTTGGGTCAGGCAAGGCTTCCTACTTTTCCCCTCTTTTTGAGGAGCTCTTTGCTTATCCTGGGTTTTTTTCCTGTGCACATGAAATTTATAATTAGGTGTGTGTTTTTTTAGATCATTTTATTTGCGCGCTCTTACAGCTCATATAACATTCCATATATCAATTGTATCAAACATATTTGTACGTATTTTGCCATCCTTTCCAAAACGTTCTCTACTTGAGCCCTTGGTATCCGCATCTTTTTTCCATCCCTCCCCTACCCCAGCACCCTTGTGAATCCTTGATCAATTATATATTGCTATTATTATTTCATGTCTTACACTGTCCACTGGCCCCCTTCACCTACATTTCTATCATTCTTCCCCTTCAGGCAGGGGGAAGCTATATATCCAACCTTGTGATGGGTTCCCCCTTTCTCCCTCTTCCCCTTCCCCAACCATCCTCCTACCCTCATGGTATTGCTACTCCCACTGTTGTTCCTGAGGGATTTAATCTGTTTTGAATTCCATGTGTCAAGAGCTCTTCTCTGTACCAATGTGTGTTCTCTGGTCTAGCCAGATTTGTAAGAAATGGATCATGGTGGTTGGGGGTGGGGGGACAGGGCATTCAGGAACTAGAGGAATGATGTGTGTTTCTGTCGGTGCTGTACTGCTCTTTGGTTGAATCATCCCTTCCTTATAACCCTTCTTGGGGAGGGGGGGGCGATATCCAATTGTTTACAGATTGACTTTGGGTCTCCACTCCAACCCACCTTGTTCACATTGATCAGTAATTAGTTTTATCATTTCTTTAAAGAATCAAGTTGGGATTTGGATTGGAATTGAATTGTATTTATAGATTGCTTTAGGTAGTCTTTTAAAGCAGTGTGTCATTCAGTCTCTCTGTATTTGTCTTTATGTTCCTGTTCCTCCTTTTGTTGAATTACAGTTTCATAGCACCATGATCTGATAAAAGTGCTTGTAAAATCTCATTAGGTTTGAAAGAGGAAAGCTCGCTTCATGGTTAGCATGTGGTCTGATTTGGAGTATGTACCATGAGCGCTGCAGGAGAATATATATTTGGTTGTTGTTGGTTTGAGTGCTCTGTATATTTCTAGGGGGTCGAGCTCATTGATTGTGTTTTTCAGATCTTCCATTTCTTTATGAAATTCCTTTACTGATGATCTGTCTTTCTTTGAGACTGGTTCTGTCTTCAACTTTGTGAGGGTTTGGTTCATCTATTTTACGAGGTTTTCATTGGGTTAACTATGTTAATGATGGCAAACAAAAATTTGGTGCTTTCAGCTTTCAGGTGTCACACTTCGCTCTCAGGTCAAATGCCTGGGTTCCAAGAAGCAAGGATGTTTTTCTTCTGGCTTCTTTCTGGGATTTCCAGAGGGCTTCCTGTGTGTGCTAACTCATAATTCAAAGTCTTGATACCTCTCATCTAATCACCTCCCAGAAAATGTGCGCCAGTTGGCATGTCCCAACCCCTGCCGTGTCACCCTCTTCCAGGCTTTTGACAACACTTTGTTTTCATTTATGCCAAATCTAAAAGGCCAAAAATATTTCACGGCTATTTTCACAGGTTGAACACTTATGTTTATTGGCCAACAAGTAAACCTTTTTAAAGCACCGTCACCAGTCCTGGTATTCATTGAAGTGCAAGAGACGAGGAGACAAGTAGAATAACCTCTTCAAAACGTGCATGATGCCAAAACAACAACAACAAATGTAACGAGTGTGCCAACAATACAGGAGGAGAATGGGCTGAACCATGATATGTAAACATGGAGGAGGAAGTGATGTGTTTTTCTATAAAATTAATTTTCTCCCACAGTTCAGAACATTTGAGTGGAGATGTGAAGGATAAGGAGAGAGCCACGGGGTGCACGTTTCCAGAGAACAGCCTATGGAAATGCAGTAATGTACGAAGCGGCTTCAAAAGGCTCATGAAAAAAATGGATACAAAGATAGTGGGGTTTTTTACAAGCTCTTTGAAGCCCCCTCATACATATGCTGAGGGAGGTTGGTGAAACTGGTGCCTGTCGGAGAGATCCAGGCAGTGACGCTGTAAAAAGGCCCAGGAGCCTTGCTGTGGACCCTGTGCAGGAAATTCTCCAGACCAGAGGCTCTGGCCACAGGCCACGGTGACCTCTTACCTGGAAGTGGAATCGAGCCCCTTCCCCACTCACACACATGGTGTCCCCCACCCACCCAAACATCATAAGGAGGTTCACCTTGTAGGTCAGACAGAAAAAAAGTGCTAAGTGTCCATTGCTTCTGGATCCACAAGCCCTGAGGCTGCAGGCAAAGTGGGATGTGTGCATGTGTGTGTGTGTGTGTTTATGCATTTTCCATTAGCTTCCACAAAGGGAACAGAAGTCTCTGCTTCAGGGATCCAAGCACTCAAGCAGTGTCTAAATCATCAGCTGGAGAGGACCAGGAACAAAGCTGTGAAGCATGACCCTGTAAAGGATGACCCTGTGGCCATGCAGATTGAGAACACTTTGGAGCAGGAAGGAGGACTGGATGGGACCTAATATTTTGAAAGATGACATGAGTAATGGCCACCAGTTCTTGAGAAAAACAGGGGTAGACATAGTGCTGATGCTTGCCATGCTTGTGTGACCCTTTTATTCTATGTGACCAGGCTATTGTATAAATAAAAACCATTTTATTCAATCCCCAAAGAACACATTGAATAGATGCGACAATCAAATGCTAGATTGTAAAACTAGCCACAGGGTCGCCCCGCTACACGTGGCAGAGTCCACATTCGACCCCCGGGTCTTGTGATTCTAAAGTCCCTGCTTTTAACCAGGATGCTAAACTGCCTCCTCTGCCCAACTCTAGCCCCGACTCTTTGCTTCTGCACCCCACCTCCTAATTTTCTGTTCATTATTTTAAGCATCAGTGACTCACTGCACAGAAGAGAGCCCTGCCCTGCCGTGATACCACTTAGGGGACGAAAAGGGGAGTGACCTCGGTGACTGTTGATTGTTCTTACTCCTCCAAAGACTCGATCCTCTGCTGAGATAATAGTACAAAGCCAAAGAAAGCTCTCCCTCTGGAGACGGGTTCCTGTTGTTGGCTTCCTTTCGTTCTGGGCATGGAGCTTCCTGCAGGTTTCAATCGGCAAACAGGTTATTTGGAAGAAAAGTGCCCAGTGCGGCCTGCCCCAGCCCCAGCCCTCCTCATCACGAGCACAGAGAAAAGAGCAGGCCCATCTGGGCACAGGCCCACTCCCGGTGATCGCCGACATGAGGGGTGCAGGCAGTAGCTCACGCTGCCATCTTCCATGGCAGATATGAAATACTCAACCAGGAAACTTCTCCAGGCTCTGGCTGTTTCACCTGGGGAGCAAGTGCCCCATCAGAAATGCTCCCTTGTCTGAAGCAGAGGGCTATCTTCAACCTCAGGGAGGCGGGCTTGCTTACCACCTGTCACCAGTGGACAGGGCTCTGCGCACCTTGCTCTCAAACGTAGGCTTGTGCCGGCATGCCCCCGCGTCCTCGCCGTGCCCTGCTGGAAGACTCAGACTCTCTGACTCACAGAAAAAGGCAGAGGAAGGTGTTCCTTAAGTTTGGAAGGCTGACGGAGGCTCGCTTTTACCACCTCTGCCACAAATGTGTGGAACCCTAGATTTGTTTCCCACTGCTGGGTAATAGTAAATCACGGCAAATTTAGTGGCTCAAACCCCCCCCCCAAAAAAGTTGCTGTCCCCAAGTTCCAAGAATCAGGAACCTCGGCATGGTCAGACTGGCTCCTCTACTCAGCCTCTTGAAACGGAGGCTGCCTTCCTTCAAGGAGGCTTGACTCCTTAACTGAGAGCCCCTTGTTCTTGCCACTCTCAGCTGCTGTGGAGGCTCTGCTGCACCCCACCATGCGGTCCCCCTCCACGCGTGCAATCTCTTCCCTAGGAAGCACCCAGTCTCTTCTCCAGAATCATCAGATCAAAATCAAGCCCACCCAGGATAATCTTCAGAGCTTAAAGTCAGCTGACCTGGGACTTTAATTAAGCACATTTGTGCACCTCTTTACAGAACCTAGAGTAGGTGTGATTGAGTATCTGGGAGAATACAGGTGTATAACAGGATAGGGGTCTTAGAATTCTGCCCACCACCAACCCTGGAAGGTTTTCTTCTGGCAAGAATCCAAACCTGAAGCAAACTCACTGCCATTGAGTCGATTCTGACGGCTAGTGCACCTGTAAGAGAGGGTAGACTTGCCCATGTGGACTTCCAAGATGGTAACTCTACTGGAGTTGAACGTCCACAGAGCGGCTGGTAGTGTCGAACTGCTAACTCCAAGGTGTAGCCCAACACAGAACCACAGCACTACCAGAACTCCCATCTGACAAGAAGATGTTAAATACTATATTAGTATCTCTCTCTCCTCAGCTTTTAAGTGTGGTTTTTAGCGAATCGTCTTGAGCACCTGCTTATGTGCCATGTGGGGTGTTCCTGATGTGGGTGAAAGGATGAAAATACCTTTCATGTATTTGGACTTACTATATGCCAGGCACCATACTGGGTATCTCCCATGCATCTCCTCCAGAAGAAGAGCGACGGTGACACTAGGAAAGATGGCGCTGACAGTATCCTCCTCTGGAAGATGTCCATTGCCTTTTGATTTAAAGAACGGAGAAAGTGGCATTGATTGGTTGTAATTGCAAGTCTAGACTCATAAATGAGTAAAAACTATGCAACGTGCTCCAAGGCCACACTTTGGGGAAGAAAGACCAACTGTGACTTGTTTTTACGTAGAACTTTAGAATCTCTCCTGGTTGCCTCTCCTTTGGTCCTAGCAGCAAATGGAAATAAACTCTGGACCTGCAGCTCCTGACAAATTTTATATTCCGAGTTACCCACCTCACCCCCACTTCTGCATGCTAATCGCATGACCCTTCCCCTCTCAAAATCCAAGATAGGGAGGGGCCAATGACAGTAGATGGAACCAGCAAAGAACAATAACTAGCTGTTCCCTGACGCCGCCTCTCTTTGTTCAGAAAGCTAGACTTCATATTTCCAGCCACCTCGCGAATTGGCTTCATGACCACGTTCCGGCCAATGAAAATGAACAGAAGTGATGTGTGCCACATCCAGACGAGGTGCATAAAATCCCCTTGCACGGTCCTCCATTGTCCTCATTCGCTTTGGGGAGAGCTGGATATCAATAGCCAGGAAACGCTAAATGCCACAGATTAAGTATGACAACATCAGTCTCTTGACTGACTGAGTGGAATAGAAACTCATCTCAGTCCCTGTTACAAAATGGAATTCATGTGAGAGAAATAAACTGCTATTGCACTAGGCTTTTTCAGAGATCTTTCTGGCACATCAGCCAACATTGTCTTCTCTAACATAGTTGCCTAGCATCTGAAAACAGAGAATAAGAAAGACTGCAAGTAGTTGAGTTTCTCAAGTATGAGAAATCTATTTCCGTGTATTCCTTTGACTTCATAAGTCAGACTAAAAATATAAGTCAAAGATCTCTATGGCAATAAAGACTCCTTGGAGCTACAATGATCCATTCTTAAATATGTACAGTGACTTGAAACATTATTTATACTTCTTGTAGAATTCATATTGTATCATTTTCTATGATAAATGTCTAAGAAGATTATACTGTTTTTCCACTTGGAGGTGGTAAATTTTGGAGGTGGAGAGTAGGGGAAGAATGAAAACTTATGAAGATATATAAGAGATTATTTGAACACATATGCTAACAGAATTTGGTGGAATTCTATCCTGATGGTTTCTCCTACCAGTGACATTAGATCTACAATTCTGAAAATTAAATATACAAGGGCTATTTCTATCTTTTTCACTAATATTTTAACACAAAATTACCAACAAATACAAGTTAATCTTCCAGAAAGGCAGACACTTCGCTTACTGTTTTCTTAATATTGTAGTACCCTGGTAGGTCCAGGTTCCTAAGAATAAAGAAATTTTTGTAAAATAAACCTCGAGCAGAACAAGATTCTACATTTTTTTCCCCACAAATGTCTTTGGAAAAGAGACAGTTATTTTATGTGTGTCCTCCTTTGGGCCCTGGTGTATCTAGTGTGGTATTTAATGTTTAATGCCCTTCTTCTATTTCTGTATCTCTAGCAATGTCCCATATTAAAAGATCACGACTAATAATAGGGCTCTCGACTTAAAATTAAATCTATAATTTCCATTAATATCAAAATTAAAGCTCTGCCATTTTTTTAAACTGCCATTATTATTCATCTGCATCCTCATTATTATCCAATATCTAATCTTGAGGATTGTTCTTCTGTGCCACATTTAGTTATTAAAATTTTTAGATGCAATTTAGTTATTCTTTTCCATGGAGACTTTTACAACATAGGAAGCCCACAGTCTGGTCTCACAGAATGTGTCATAAAGGAAGAAATTGACATTCTGATTCAGCCATTGGATTCCCTTTATTGAATCACCCGGGAACCTGATCTTTTTTTTTTTTTTAAATCATTTTACTGGGGCCTCACACAATTTTATCATGATCAATACATGCATTCATTGTATGCAGACCACATTTGTACACTTGGTGCCCTCATCATTCTCAAAACTTCCTCCCTCTACCTAGGCAGGCCCTTGGCATCAGTTCCTCATATTTCTCCTTCCTCCCCATTCTTCCTCCCTCGTGAATCCTTAATAATTTATAAATAATCATTTTTTTGTCATATCATATACTGTCCAATATGTCTCTTCAGCCACTTCCCTGCTGTCCTTACCCCAGGGAGGAGGTCACATGTAGATGCCTGCAATTGGACCCCCCTCTCTACTCTACATTCCCTCCACCCTCCCAGTATCTCCACTCTCACCACTGGCCCCGAAGGGATCATCTGTCCTGAATCCCCCATGTTTCTGGCTCCTGTCCATACCAGTGTGCCTCTCCTGGTCTTGTCAGATTTGTAAGATAGAATTGGGATCATGATAATGGGTGGGAGGAAGCATTTAAGAACTAGAGGAAAGTCGCATATTTCATTGTTGCTACACTGTACCCTGACTGGCTCATCTCCTCCCTGCAACTCCTCTGTAAGGGGATGTCGCTTCACCTATTGATGGGCTTTGGGTCCCCAATCTGTACTCCCCCTCATTTATGATGGTGAAATTTTTAGTTCTTTGATTCCTGCTACCTGATCCCTTAGACACCTCGTGGTCACACAGACTGGTGTGCTTCTTCCATGTGGGCTTTGTTGCTTCTGAGCTGGATGGTCGCTCGTTTACTTTCAATCTTTTAAGACCTCAGATGCTACATCTTTTGATAGCTGGGCACCCTCTGCTCACTTCACCACATCTGCTTATGAACACATTTGTCATCAGCGATCATTGTTATCAGGAAGGTGAGCACGCAATGTTATCATTTGTTACGGGAACCTGTTCTTAAGAAAGGGACCATAAACTCAGGATCCACCGACCAAATCCATTTTCTGAACTTACATGGGGTCAGATCTGGATTGGGGGAACATTCCAAGTTGTTGCCATCATGTGAGAATCCGTCTGGTTGAAATCTCTTTAACTCTTGTCTGCCAATTTCAACGAGCCATTCATTGACACATATCAGTGCAATTATGTTCCAAACTTGTCCTAAGAAGTTTTCTGATTCATAGGTTAGGGTTGTATCTGAGCCCCAAAGATCTATGTGTGTTTTTAGTATTTCTCCTTTTGTCCTTTGGCTAGAAGAAATGCATCATAGAAATTAAATGGAGGAAAGATGACTTTGGCCTGGTCCTCTAGTACCATCCTAAACAATAGAGTTTAGATTTGTTTTTAAAGATCTTGATTTTGGGGGCTGAGCCCCGGTGGTGTAGTGGTTGAGTGCGGGACTGTGGCCCACTGGCTTGGCTGTTCAAATCCAGCAGCAGCTCTCCAGGAGCAAGGTTGGGCCTCCCACTCCTACCAGAGGCCAGTGATGCCCCCACCAAAAAATAAATAAATAAATAAAGATCTTATTTTTTTTGCTGTGATTCACTGTGGAGGATCTCTACACACAGATGAATCCGAGAAACCACAAAAGATTGACCATTAGGGAATAACGAATCTCCCCCAGTAGACTGGAGAGTTTGGATTTTTCTCCTGGAAATTTCTAAATAATTTCCATAGCTCTTCCTAAAGGAGGGAAAGGGGATGAACTATGAGGATCTAAGTAGCTAAAGGTAGCATGCTGGTGGTTATTCGTTGAGCTGCTAACTGCAAGATAAGCAGTTGGAGACTGGCAGCCACTCCCCAGAAGAAGGTGCTTTCTTCTCCCATAAAGAGTTTGTGACAGCCTTGGAAACTCAAGGACAGCCCTATGGGGACCACTGTGAGTTGGCATAAACTCCATGGCAGTCAGTTTCCTTGTGGTTTTCTTTCAACTTTATAACTCCGTCCTATTATATGCCAAAGTGAAAAAGTTTAGCAAATTAATTTTTTCCTTAACAAATTAATTTATTATAGAAGAATCAACAGTTAGGGTTTAGTAAGAATCAAATGACACATTTAAACAAATTATTCAAAAATATATTTAAGGGTTATGCATATAACATGAAATGACCAAGTACACATATTAAGATGAATCATCAGTGAACTCCCATTTAAGAGTTCCTCTTTTAGACCCATAATACTGATAAAACAGACTGGTGGGACCCCCAATGCTGTGGTGCTTAGTCACTCTTTAGGTCTGGAATTTAACTCACCCCGCTGTTAGAGTAATCGACCATTCAAGATCTAAAGGACAACCTTTACCCGTGGGTAAAGCTCAGAGGGTTATGAAAAGGGGAATGAAACTTGCAAACACAGGGCCTGGGCTAAGTTATGGTTCACTGAAGGATTTACAGTGGATGAGTTGACAACAAAATGTGTATAAAGTGTTGGGTGTAAAGCTGATCATCTACTCCGTAAACCTTCACCTAATTCACAATAAAAAAGTGTTTAAAACGTGAAGAAGGGGAAAAACTAGGAGTAAATATAGGAAAATACATTTCTATCTGTAAATATAGACAATTTCTACATATAGAAAAAGGTTTTCTTTATAACTTCATGAAATTTTTCACATACCATGAAATGTATGTAAAATTAACATGTAAAATTCAGTGAGTGGTTTTAGTATATTCACAGATGTGCAAACATTACTCCTATCTAATGCCAGAATATTTCCAACATCCCAGAAAGGACTCGTGTATCTGTTAGCAGTTGGTCCTAAATCTGCTTTATCCCTATCTCCTGGCAACCACTAATCTGCTTTGTCTCTCTGGGTTTGTCTATTCTGAATAAGTCACATGAAGAATAGTTCGTGTGCAGATGTGGATTTTTGGACCTATCTTCTTTCTTACTAGGTTTTCAAGGTTCATCCCTCTGTAGACGTGCACTCATATAGTTTCTTCTTATTGCTGAAGAATGAAATTCTGTCGATTATTATGAACTAATAGAAGTCAAGCTGACTTCTCTCATTTATTAATAAAAGCTTCCGACAATTGCGATAGCATTATAGAATCTCTGAGTTTGAAAAACATTTCCCTTCAAATTTCCGAAGTACATTTTGAGATGAGAGCAAATAAAGAGTATGAACTTGTTATATAACTGGGCTTGTCATATTGGGACAAGATGTGAAGAAATCATTACAGGACATTCAAAAGTAGAATCATAGGCGTGCTCTTCAGGATCAGATTGCTTTTTGAGAAACAGAAAAAGTCAACAAACAACCAGCTGCTTTGACATGAAAAAAATTTTTGTCTCTGATGTTGGATTCTTCCATGCCAACCATTTGAAGGATAGAGAGCTTTGACCTGTGCACAATGCAAAGCCAACAATATCTTCAGTGTTAACTCACAGCCTTGTCTTGCAGGCACGCAAAAATTCACTTTGGATCGTCGAACCCACCCAAGGCACGATCCCTCCAGAATCAGATGTTCAGCTGGTGGTGACGGCCAACCTGAATGACACAGTGACCTTCAAAGACACAGTCATTTTGGACATCCAAAACAGCAACACCTACCGGATTCAGGTCCAGGCTTCGGGAATTGGTTCCACCATTGTTTCAGATAGACCCTTTGCCCCCGAACTCAATTTGGGAGCATATTTCAGGTAAAATGAATACAGATGTCACACATGTTGCACAGGCTGAGGCTCAACTCCACTTCAGAAAAGTATTTCTAAGGCAATAGAACAATCACGGTAACCTCTCCTCTTCCCCATTCTCACTTTCCCCCTCCCTTGTCAATCAGCCACAAAAAGGGGTCTCGTAGGCATAGCTTGATTATATACCTCCTTTCCCAAGTAAAAGAGATGGTGTGAAGACCCCTTATATTGGCTTTTCTGTGACAAAATTAGAATCCGAGTCATAATTTGCCCTCTTCAGTTCCAGTACACTGGACTCTCTTCACCATGAACACAGGAGATACACATAGTGGTAACCTAAGTAGAATGTTCCTGAACCCACTGCGATCTTGTCAGTGCTCCCTCACCAAGAACCATGGAGGATCGAGTAGAACTACCTCATCAAGTTTCCACCGAAGCAAATCAGGACAAGAGTAGCTAGTGAGTTCAAACCACTACCCTTTGGCTCAGCAGCATAGCACTTAACCATTGCTCCACCAGGAAGTACATCCCCCCCAAACTAAAGCTCACAGCCATCAAACTGATGCCGACACAGAGCGGCCCTGGGGCAGGACAGGGTAGAACTGTCCCTAGATTTCCCGAGGCTGCCTAACTCCTTGTGGGACTAGAAAGCACCCTCTTCCTCCCTTGGAAGCCAAACAGGCAAATGTATCTTGTCAGGCTTTGCAGAATCAGTTTGTGTGTGTGTGTGTGTGTGTGTGTGTGTGTGTGTGTGTTTGGTATTTTGTCCTCTGCTTGCCTCTCCACAGTAGCACCTCAGAAACGAGATGATCGCAATTAGCTTTAACTGATTACTCAGCAAGAGATAGTCTATTTTCCTCAGAGGTACCATAGTATAGACACATCTCAGGAGCACTATCTAGATTTAGATCTAAATGTGTGTCCGTTTTGAGTGTAAAGGGTGGAGGAAATGTATCAGGACACGTGGATCCTCAGGACAGTGTCAAAACTGATGCACAGGCCCAGTGAGCTGTGCCTATTCAATGCAAGACTGTAAACAGACCTCACAGGGGTGCTCCTGCCTTGTGGTCTGTCTAAAGCCTAAGTTGGAGCCACTGCTTTTGGACCTGTGACGGATGATAGTTCTGCCTCCCGCATAACACCCAATTTGACTGCATGTTTGGGGGCAGCTTTCAGATTATTCAGAGATTAAGTCTCTTCATTTGGAAAGTGAGAAGAAATATAAAATGTTACTACTGGTTGTTGCGATATTGAATGACGTCTCTGCCTAATCTGTAAGCTGTCGACATATTGTCTTATCATTCTACCCAGACTCTACCCAGATTCTACCCAGGCCTCCTTTCTGAAACATGGACCTTGACATTTAAAAAGCCAATAGGTAATAAAATAGCAGGCAAGCCAGTTTAATCGAATACTGCGCAGAGAAGTATTTACAGTGTTTTTGTCTGCTAGGTTAAAAATCATCCTCTGCCTCTCTCTGGGCCGCACATTAAAGCATTTTGTCATTACGGACTAGTGCTTCTAAGTAAAGATATAACTATATGGAGCAGTATAGTTAATTTTCCTTAATCTACAAAGAGTGTCAAATAGCCCCAGAGACTATTCTGGCACTCGCCTGCGGCTAGAAAGTTAGCTGTTTTCTAGAGATAGAGAAGCAAACTGTTGTTTTTAGTTGCCAAATTCCCTCTGCCTAAACAACCTTTACCCTTTTTGACATACAGCATTCTCCCCAAAGCTCATCAACAGCAGGGAATAGCAAAGTCTATTTACTGTCTGTGTCGTGAATAAAGTTTTATTAGAGCACAGCCAGGCCTACACATTAACACACTCTGTGGCTATTCTCATGCTACAAGAGCGGAGTTGAGCAGCTGAGACAAGACTGTGTGTCCCACAGAGCCTGAACTATTTATTACTTGAGACTTAAAAGAGAAAGTTTGTCAATCCTCATCTAAAGGAACCCCCACATAACACCCAATTTGACTGCATGCTTTCAGATTATTCAGAGATTAAGTCTCTTCATTTGTAAAGTGAGAAGGAATGTAAAATGTTATTACTGGTTGTTGCGATATTGAATGACGTCTCTGCCTAATCTGTAAGCAGTCGACATGTTGTCTTATCATTCTCCCATCCCCCAAACCTCTTCTTAGACATGAGGTCAAATTGCCGCATAAAGACCCTTCAGTGAGCATGCCCTTTTAGACACGTATTTAATAGATAGAAAGTCTGACACTCCTGCTAATTATTTTTTGATGCTTATATTACTGACTAGGCATAAGGTCATCTCCTTAAGAGGGAGAGATGGAATCAAAATATTAAAGTCTAATGAAATTAAAAGACACAAACCAAGGACAATCCTGAGAGAGGTTTTATCCTTCCAAAAAAAAAATTTCATAAGGGAGAAAGATAAGGCTCTCTGCTCCAATAGTCCTATGTAGGGTCACTGTGAGTCAGAATCAACTCAATTGCACTAATTTGAGTTTACATCAGTAAACGTGTGTATATGTTCTGACACATACATATGTATATAAACACGCAAGGAAACTTCAAAAATTCCATCGACAATTCCATCATCTTTTCATTAATTGTTCCAAGGACGTTTTGAAGTCCCTTTGTAAATATACATATGAGTGTGTACATGTATGTGTATATATATGTGTATGGGCTGATATGTATGTGTGTGTGTGTGTGTGTGTGTGTGTGTGTGTATGAGGGGATACAAAAAAACCAGAATTGTGCTGGGTGGAGCAGAGCTTTTGTAGTATGCATTTTCCCACTAGTTGAGCAAGGAGGGATAAACCCTGAGGAAGGGCACCTCATGCTGTCACCTGGGAAGGTTCTCTCAGGTCACAGTGAATTTCTTCATAAAAGCAGTTTCATTCGAACCTCAGTTTTTTGTGATGGCCGGTTTGAGAGAACAGCACGAAGCTGTGAAATTTTGTTTCCTGCTTTGAAAAAAGGCTGCGGAAACTCTTGTGATGTTGAACACAGGTTACCAGGACAACACTATGGGAAAAACTCAAGGGTACACATGGTTTTCTCGTTTCAAAAGAGGTAAAATGTTTATTGATGACAAGCCTCATAACTCGACATCCATCAACGTCCTGAAAGGATGGAAATGTCGACACATAGTGCATTTAGAATTCTTTCTACCAGGTCAGACTGTTAATCAATCTTTCCATGTAGAGGATTTGAAGAGATTGTGTAACAGTGTGCAAGAAAAAAAGTCTGACTTGTGGCAGATGGGGTATGGTTTTGCCAGCAAGACAATGCACCTGCTCATGCAGCCATCTTGGTGTGCCAGTTTTGGGCCAAAAAGCCCAGCATCCCTCTCTTGCTCCACACACCTGACTCACCTGATCTCACTTCGTGCAACTTCTTTTTGTTTCCATGAATGAAAAGGGACATGAAAGGACAGCAATTTGATGATGTAGAAGAGGTTGAGGGGGGGGGGCGACAAAAAATAAAAACAAGGAGGTACTTTCAGCCATCCAAATAGATAAGTTTGAAAAATGTTTGAAGAATGGAAGCTCAGATTTGACAAGTGGATTAAGTGTAGTATTAAGTAGATATCTTAAGTGTATTATTAGAATAGGTAATAAGCTTGTTATGTAAACATTTTAAATACATAGATTTGGGGGGGGGTCCAATTTTGGGGAGGGCGGTATCCCCTCATGTATATATATATACCAAATAAATGAGAACATGTTTGAATCTTCTCTTAGATCTTAATAGAGTTTCCTGGTAGAGCTAAGTTCTGGATAAGCAGGGACTGAGTCGTCTTGCTTAGTGTCTAAAGGGCACGAGATTTGTTGTGGAGTTGATTCTGACTCGGCTACCCTGTACGACAGTGTACCACAGAACAAAACAGTACTTGCTCCCACACCGCCATTGGAGCTGTTGCTCTGTTTGAGCCCATGGTTAAAGCCACCATGTCAGTTCATCCTGAAGGTCTTTCTCTTTTTCACTGACCCTTCACCAAGCACGATGATGCCCTTCTCCAGGGATTTGTCCCTCCCAATAGCATGCCCAGGTATGTGAGACAGCATCTCACCAACTTTGCTTCTAAATTCAAATTCTGGCTCTTTAGAAAAAGACAGACTTGTTTGTCTGACAGTCCATGGTATATTCAATATGCTTCACTGCCACCATGATTCAAATGCACAAATTCTTCGGTCTTCTTTATTCATCATCCAGCTATCAAATACATATGAAGCCACTGAAAATACCATGGCTTGGCTCAGGGGCACCTTAGTCCTCAAAATGATTGTCTTTGCTCTTTAACATGATACAGATGTTTATTTGTCACAGATTTTCCCAGGGCTGTACATCACTTGATTTCTTGAATGCTGATTCTATGGGCATTGATCGTGGATCCAAGTAAAATTAAATACGTGACAATCTTAGTATTTGTTCATCATGATGTTGGTTCTTGCTCTAATTGTGAAGATTGTGTTTATTCTTTCCATTGGCTTGTAATCCACACTGATTGCCGAATCTTAGTCTTCGATCTTCAAGAGTAAGTGCTTCAGGTCCTCTTCACTTCACGCAAGTGAGGTTTTGCCATCTGCATATCACAGGCTGTTGATAAGCCTTCTTCTGATCCTGGTGCCTCATTCTTCATCTAGTCCAGCTTCTCAGCGTATTTGCAGACTAAGTATTGTCATAGACTATAACCTTGATGCACATCATCCTTGATGATAATTCATGCACTAATTCTCAGTTTTATTTAAACAACTGTCTCTTGGTCTAGATACAGTTCCATATGAGTATAATGAGCTATTCTAGAACGCCCGTTCTTCATGAGGTTAGCCATTGTTGGCTATGATCCACAAAGTTGATTGCCTTTGGATAGTCAATAAAACAAAGCAACCGTCTTTCAGGTCCTGTCTGCTTTCAGCTAAGAGCCATTTGTTTTCAACAGTGCTTGGGCTTCTTCACATTCTTTTATAATCCTAACTTGCATTTCTGGCAGTTCTGTATTAATGTACTGCTGAAACTATTTAAAAATTAACTTTAGGCAAACTTTACTTGTGCTTGAGGTTAATGACATTATTTGGTGATTTTTACATTCATTGGGACACCACAAATATGGATCTCTTCTGGTCAGATTCTAGAAGTTGGTAGAAAAAAATCATCCATTCGTTCATCTTTGGCATAAGTGGTTGAGGCATAAATTTGAATGCTAGTCGTATCAACTGGTCTTCCTTGTAGGTGTGTGGGTATTAGCCTACCACTGAAAGCATTGTGCTTCAGGACTGATCTTGAAATGCTCTTTTGGCCAGTCACTGTGTGATGCTGTTCCTCTTCAGTTTATTCCCTGGCATAGGACGCTATGATCGTGTGACTCAACATGGCCTTTATCAGTCCACTTCCACCCCCTAAAGCCTAGAATGTCAATCCTCAGTGTTCTACTTCATTTTTAACAACTTCCAATATTTTTAGATTCCTGCTTAATACATTTCATGTTCCAATTATTAATAAATGTGCACAGCAGTTTGTTCTCATATTGAGTCATTCCGAATTGGCAAAAGAAGGTCCCAAATGTTTTACTCCATCCATGTCATAGTTTGAGTGCCTTCCCCCCCCGAAGGGCTCATTCCATTGCTATTCCCAGGTTTTTGCTGGCTAGTTGTTTTAGCAGTGGATCACCAGGTCCTGCTTCCTAAACTGCCTTAGCCTGGAAGCTCTACTGCCATCTGTACACCATGAATAATCCTGGTGCTGATTTAATTCCCTGTGGCATAACGTCCAGCATCACAGCAACTTGCAAGCCACAATAGTGCAGCAAATGGACAGACAAGTGGTAGGCCAGACAATTAGGAGGCCTTTAATGACTATTTCTGGAGTAGACATTTAAATGAATGAATAGACAAATTAATGAAGGAGTGGCACCTTCAGAGCACACTAGTCTGAGAAAGGTGGTGAATCCGATAGCCTCCCAGCTCTTTACCACCTTTTCACTTTTAGTTAGGCTTAGAGAGTAAAGATTGTCTCTAAATCCCCATAGATTGAACCCAGCCACGACATTACACTCAACCAGCAGAGATTTAGTCAACATCACTTGATGTTTTCTTTTCCTCCAGTTGGTCTTTTGCTGCCCTCTGACTCGTCGTAGCTGTTTCTCACAAAGTAGGTTTTCACATAAATTGTGTCCGTGTGCCTCGCTCACCTTCTGGGAAAGACCAAGAATGGATTCGGCAACTTTCCCACAGCCTTTGACTGGTGATGGGAAGTCTGGGACCAACCCAGGTCTCTGTGTCTATTGACTCCATGAGTGAATGCTATTTGGTCTCATCATGGTGGTTTTCCCCTGTAGAGTCGTGATGTATTTTCTAACATTTTTTAAAGATAATGGTTTATTTCATTGTCCTACTTCCTAAATACTTTTAAATGAACAATCGCTGAGAGTATGAAGCAGAACAGAACATCCCTAAATTGGACTCTCTAAACACCTGCCTCCTCTTTCCCAGCCTGGATCCCTTTTATTACCGCTTCAAGTTGGCCAACAAAGGTCGCCGGGTCCAAAAGCTTTTCTGGATGAACTACAGTTTCCTTGAAACAAGTGACAAGAAGGGCCTGGCCAAGAAGGGGTCTCGTGATGACGGAAAGCGCAAGTCCAGCGGCTACACTAGCCCCGTGTTTCAGATCCACCCAGTCAGGATGGAACTGTACCCGGGCCAGGCAATCGATGTCATACTCGAAGGCTATTCTGATACTCCCAGGGTAAGAGCCAGATGTTCAGAAGCTATTTTTCTCTTAAGTAAATCTTTGCTGTAGACATTTCCCAAGAGAGTCCTTTGACATTTATCTGAGGAAAGGATGTGGTGTCTGAAGGATTTCAGACAGCACTGAGTTGCCATGACAGCACCTATTGCTTTCAAGGTTCAGCTCTGCTCGATTTGCTGTGTTTCTATAGCTACCAGGAACCCACCCTTCAAGTAGCACTTAGCGCAGTTCTCATCACCAGGCTCAGCAGTGACCAACCAGTAAGTCTCTGATGGAGGAACCGCCAGTTTTCAGCCAAAGCCAGTAATGCCGGTCATCAAACAAGGAGTTGACTCTAAACCTTCTCCTTCTGAAATAGAAGACACTAAGAGATCTCGCTCCCAGCAGATAGGATGCAAACATCTCTCTGGTCCCTTATTTAGGTCCTCTAGAGTTATAGATGCCAGTGTGCTCCATTTGTATTATTTTCTTCACAGAACATATTTAGGTGAAACATAGACCTCTGTGCAAAAAATAAAAAGAAAAGTCCTCTCTCACTGTGGCACATACAGTATGCCCTTTGTATCCGTTATTCAGAGATACTGTCAACACTGAGGATGTCCCGTGTGACAAATACCATGCAGGCACCAGGGGTGTAAAGATGAGTCAAATGCAGCCTCATGCGTACACAAGGATCAGCGAGATTTTTAAAGGCATTAAATAGGAACTTCTGGGACAGTACATGTAGTTTAAGTTTTGTTTAAAAGCATCCCTGAATGTCCTTTCAAATTATTCTACGTTATTGAGAAGAGACTTAAGTTCATTACCATCAGAAACTGCCATGCTCTCTTCAGCAGTATCTAAGCTGTTCATGATATATTTCCTTTGGGGCCTGTCCACCTTACAGAAATCACGGCTTGTTAGGTCCGAAGTAAATGAATTCCACTGTACAATTTTTAGATCTCCATAAAAATATGTAGGCAAACTTTTCAGCCAGCTCCTTGAGAAGTCATATAAGTACCGTTGGGCTGTAAGACGTCTGAAAGACTTCGTCCTCTTTGTCAATCACTGTTATGTATAAATTGGCTCCTAACACTGTGATGCTCAGGTGCTCCTTCCTGATGCACAGTGGATGCTCTAGAGATACTGGAAGAACTGAGTGCCAATGGATTTGTCCTAAGGGGCTGTAAGAAGTAAATGTGGGACCCACCAAGGACATAGTGAACCCATCAGACTTCAGTTGTATGACGGAGGCAGATCCCTGAAATGTATCATTCTGCAGAGCCTGCTTCTCTCAGAAGTACCCGGGCAGGCATTTTTGAAACGAGGTGCTCTTTGTAGGTCGTTAAGGGGGCTGAGTGAAGGCTGTTGCAAATAGGCTGGTTTATGTTCTCGGCAGGTGGTCAAAGAGAAGCTGGTGTGCCATGCCATCATCGGCATGCAGAGGGGAAAGAGTCTGGTGATGATTGTGAATGTCACCTGTGAGTTCATAGCACCTGTGATCCAGCTCTCCACCAAAGAGCTCATCTACCGACTAGAGAAGGTCAGTAGGGTCCGTAGTCAGGAGGGCTGGGTGGCTTGACAGAGGGTCCACATGCTGACGGTTTCATTCATTATCCATCCAGTGTTTTTTGTTTGTTTGTTTGTTTAAGATCATTGGATTGGGGGCTCTTACAACTTTTACAACAATCCATGCGTCAGTTGTATCGAGCATATCTGTACATATGTCGCCATCATTATTTTCTAAACATTCACATTCTATTTGAGCCCTTGGTATCAGCTCCTCTTTTTATCCTCCTCTACTCCAGTCCCACCCTTGTGACCCTTTGATAAAATATAAGGTATTATTAATTTCATATTTTATACCGACCACTGTCTCCCTTCCCCCGTGGTTTCTTCTCCCTTCCTCTCCCCGCCTTCCCCTTCCCCTCCTGGTAGTGCTACTCCCATTTCTGTACCTGAGGGGTTTATCTGACCCCGATTCCATGTGTCTTGAGCTCTTATCTGTACCTGCTTACATACTCCGGCCTAGCCCACAGTGAAAGGCAGGAGTTGGGGTCATGATAGTGGGGGAATGCGGTAACCTCAAGGAACCAGAGGAATGCTGTGTATTCTGGTGGTGCTATACTTCATCCTGGTGGGTGGACTTGTCCTTCCTTGCGACCTTTCTGTGAGGGGATGACCCATTATCTACAGATGCCACCCAGTGTCTTTTATGCTTCTGAAGCCAGTACACATTAAGCTAAAAATTGTGAACCTAAACCCACAATCCTTTGAAATAGAAATTTCTCTGGAAATTCTACTTTCGGTATTTCTGGTGTATAGGACCGGGGTGAAGTGTGCTCTAGTGCTCTGCAGATACCTCCGCCAAGTACCTAACTCTAACACAGCGGAATAAGCCACAAAGTATGGGAAGGGTTAAACCAAAATTACCAATAATTGTAGCAACCAGAATCACTGCCATTTATTGATCACTGTGTGCTAGGCATGAAACCAAGCTCATGACATGCACTTTCCCTATTGTCCTTTGCAGAAACGCTATAGTGGGGACATGGGCTCCTTGTTCCCATGACACACTTAAGGAAACTGAAATGTCAAGTCCTCCTGCAGATCAACCCAAACTTTCACTCGCTTTTCTTGTGCTACTCCTTACTACGTAGGCCATTAAGGCCAAGTAAATTGTGAGGCAGGGGAGAGGGAGAGAGGGGTAGGGAAGAGGCGGGAAGAGATCACAATAGGCTTGATGTACTCTCAGGCAGGCTTCAAATCATAGACTTACTGTCCATTCACACAAACATGGGTGGAAAACCTCTTCTAAGCCAGGCACCAGGCTGGAGCTGAAAACTGAGACACACGTGGTCAAGGGGAAGAAACTAGGCAAGGTCGTAGATCTAGGGGAATTATGAAATCTTAATTGTTTACATTACAATCGTATCAACACTTAGAATTGAGAGGGGCTATGCATTTTTTAAAATGCATTCAATGACAGCCCCTTTGCTTATTGGTCTTCATATATTGGCAAGCACAGCCCTGGTTGGATGTAAGCTCTTGCTTGAGAAAGTGCCTTGGGAAAGTGCCTCAAGTGGAGGCTTGAAGGCAAAATGGAAGTTACTATGGTAACAAGGGAGGGACCTAGACTTGAAAACCTGAGTTAGGAAGCTGCATGGTGACCATGCAGAACTGGAAGGCCACCTTGGACAGAGGGCGGTGAGTGGGTCCAAGAATAGCATGAAGCTGGTCTGAAGAGGTACGTGGGGCCAGTGTGTGCGACAGGGCTGCGAGGCATGTTCTAGAATGGGCCTGTTTCTCTGGCTGAGTCTTGGCAGGGCTTCAGGAAGGAGAGAGCTCCTGTTATCTTTTAAGACCGACCGGCAGCCAGGTTAATAGGCAAGTGAGGAAGGTAGGCAGGGAGAGAGTAGGTGTGGCAGTTACAGGATGCTAAGCGGAAGACGCGTGCCAAGAAAGTACTCCGTGATTTCTTGCTACCGTCCCAAAGCTTTTGTTACTCTGTTTTGTTAGATTCGCTCCCTTTTTTTCTTTTTCATTGTCATCAGGAACACACATCTATTTGCAACAGCTTCTCATGACTTGGCGGTGTCATATTTTCTATGAATCTAGCTATTTAGAAAAAATTCAGCGGCTATGTGTTGAATAGCTATTTTGTATTCTGTATAAGATAGTATAATACATGTTAAATAATGCAGCTTGCTTTCTTTGTAGGATACTTTTTTTTAAGCCCATAAACATTCATAAAAATGTGTGTAACCTCCCCCCCCTTTTTTCTCTTTAAATCCTTATGCCTGTTCTAAAAGAAAATCATATTCATGCTTAACTGCCTACTGTTTACTTTTATCACTAGGCTAAAATGGGAAAATATTTTACTGTCAGTTGCTTCTTGTTAAATTTTTTTAATGCATCCAGTTACAACCCCTTGGCTTATTTGTTTTCATCCTTGTCTCCTTCTGCCCAAATTGCAGGCGTTTGAAACCCCTCCTGCTTATTGTTGCTGCTCTTGTGTATTGCCAAGTTGATCCCAATGTGTAGTGACCCCCAAGGACAGCGTAGAACTGCCCCCCACCATTGCCTGCCCTTGGGCTTTTTCCTTGTCTGCTTCCTGCTCACACTGAACCTGCCGCCAGGACACTGAAGTAATACAGCTTCAGTTCGCAGCATGTGCACTGGACCTGACAGAACTGACCATCCAGCTTTAATTGAGCAAATCCCCCTATTAGCTCCCCTGTCTCCTTGTTTGCAGCTCAGGGCAGTGTACTGGAGTGTTATTGCATTAGAATATAATGATTCAATCCTGCCGAGGGAGAGAATTTCTCAATAGCCTGCCCCAGATTTGTTCTACTTTATAACTGCCGCGCCATTCATAAGCCACAGAGATGAAGCCACCTCTTTGAGGAATTGCAAAGGTCAGTTGGAACTGGCAGCCAGTTTGCTTCATGAAGTTCCAGCAGCAAAAAAAAAAAAAAAAAAATCTGTTCTGCTCTTACTCAGGGAGACAAACAACCCAGATGGAGGCAGGTTGTTTTAAAATAGAATGGGTTCTCTCATCACTAACTTCTGAGTGGCCTCATGCCCAAACCAGCCAAGTGTAGCTCCTTTGCTTCCAAAGTTACCTGCAGTGTCACGGCAGCTCTCAGGGAAGGTCGCGGGGTGTCGCTTGGCCAGCCCAATGCAGCTGTTTCTTTTGTAGGCACAAGAGCTGCTTCATCCCTCAAACTGTAGTCAGCATCTCCATCACTATGGGGGGAGAGAGGTGGGCTGCTCTCCCACCAACCCCTAAGATAACTTTGGGAGGCAGGAGGTACTCCCCGAGCCAGAGGTCACAGTGGGAAGAAGACTTCGGGCCAAGAACCTGGAAACCGAGTTGGGTCTGCCTACAGAGTCAGGTGGCTTCGGCTGACATAGGACCCCAGAGGAAAAGCGACCCCAAAGCGGGCAGCTGGGGAACAACAACAAAGGACAGGCCAGCTTCCCGAAAGGAGGAATGATGGGAAGGAGGGTCACATTAGAGGCTGGGCATTGACTGAGGCTTCTAGCCACCTCCTGCTGATAGTGGAGTCTCCACCTCCCAGGGTAGATGGGACATCACGTGGCTCCCGATATCAAAATGAGAAAAGCCCGGCCTCGCCAGAAACTTCTGAAGCAAGATCCATTCCTAAGGCTTCCTTCAGTTGAAAATTAAATCCGATAACGTTTAAGAGCAAAACGGGTACCAATGATAACAGGGAAAATTTACAGGCAACGGTTAAGCACATTCATCAGCATGAAAAGCCAAGTGCAGTTGAACTGAATGAGCCCACTTCACATGCAATTCAGGGAGGTGTTTTTTTTTCCCCCTGCTGCCCCTGCCCGGAGCATCAGTGCTGTGAATCGCCCCTTTACTGGAGATGATCAGCATTCATGGCGGCATCCCGGCGGCTTTTGAAGCAAACACAACAGAGGAGCTCACTGCCACAGCCCGAGTGCTGCTGTGGGCCTGCATAGTTCAAGTCCATGCCCTTCAAGGACCAACCGCAGACCATCGATGTATTTTCAACTACACTCAGGAAGTCAGCGCTCCTTAGCCCTTAGGTTGTTTGAGGTTCAACTATGGGTGCGCAATTTTGTGTTTTGCCCACAGGGAGAAACAATTCTGTGTAGGCAAGAAATGTTTTATTCATTGTGATACCTGGAGTCTCCTGCAAGAGCATATCACTAATTTATTGGACTTTGTTGGTTTTTTTGACCCTGTGGAAACTTCTAGTGTCACAGTTCTATGCAGAGGTATGGCTTGTAATAAGTTTTTTGAAACAGCCAAGAAGACCTGTGTTTTCTGGTTTCTATAACTTCATGTCTCAGTAGCCCATCAGATAGCTCAAGTGAGTTTTGTAGCTATATGGAAAACTGCACACATGTATCTATCATTGCTAAATGTGTCCATTATGAACATGAGGATTTTGTTGCTATGGACTTAGTTTACTGTGTCTTCCATAACTTGTTTTAGATTTGGGTTCTTTTTTTTTTCCTTTTTCACAGAAACCTAACACTGTCCTGGAACCTAGTTACCAGCCCTTGACCATCAAGAACGTCTCCACCCTGCCTGTGCACTTACTGCTCTCCACAGCTGGACCATTTTTCATATGTGAAACTGATAAGTCCCAGCTGCCCATAGTTCCTGAGGTACCTGAACAGGGAGCGTGGGAATGGAGGGGGGTGGAGTCTTGGGTGGTAATTGAAGAGCATGATAGCAGGCCTTGTTTCAGCCCAACAAATTATAAGCAACCAAAGGCACACACAGGAAAGAACATAGTCATGTTCAGATGAGTCATGAATAAACGTTCAGTAACAGTGTAAGAGCTTCAGCTCATTGTAATAGCCCCTTTGAATGTTATGAAGCCAGTCTCTGGGAAACAGTAACTTGCTACCCATGATAACAGCGCCCCCCTCCTCCAGTCTGATGGCGAAACAAAGAAACAGCTAAACCAGTGTGCTCAACCCATCAAGCATCCATCGCATAGAAGGGCAGGTGGCAGGCCTAACATGAGATCAGGTCATGGAAGAGCCTTTAGTCTTTGGCTCTGATTTGTGAACCAGGTGATTGGCTGTATCGAGCGAAGCTCTCTGGTCATTGTTGCTGGAGCCATGATGAAACACCTGAAACACTGACCCCGGGCCGGGTGGGCAGGCCCTGGGAAACAGCCCCTTTCTGTGTGCATTCCACAAGTCTCTGCTAAGCACGAGGTCCCTGCAGTTGAGCTCAGTGTCTAAAAAAAGCCACCTCCTCGCCAGCCTTTCCATGAGACGGTGTCCACTGAAGATGCCGGCATCGAGGACCTCCTGGGGATCTGACTCAAAGAGAAAAGAACAAATAAAATGTACCCAGCAAACGCAGTCCGGCTCGGGTGTCATGTTGAGTTGAATAAAAAGCAGTGGAAAGTAGATAACAGGGTGTTTAAGAGTGAGGATCGCAAACACCAGGCGAGAAATTAAATTACCTAACCTGTCCCTTTCTGGGTCACTCTCTGCAGATCCCCTCCCTCACCCACAGTACTCTATAAAACCTTGACATTTTTTTCTTTAACCAAAGACTTTTCCAAGTTGTCTAGAAAGAGCTTTTTGCAAGCTAACTGACTTTCAGCCAAGAATAGTTTGTAATAACTCGTAATTGGAGACTCTTTTACAACTCACCAATGCTGACAACTCCTCAACTCTAATTAAAATTTCTTCCTATACTATAGCCTCTCAACATTTTCCCTTGCTTTCATTTTCACACGAACACACTAGACGTATGTGTGTAAATGTCGAAGCTTTCAAAGGCTGTGGAACATGGAATTAAAGAAAATGGAATTTTTCCATGAACATGTTGAAGCTGACCTCATATATATTTTATGCTAGTATGTGGGGGGGTGCATACATACATGTACAGGTACATGCACAGCTACGGATACATATCAACACGCAGAGATTGGAAAGTCTAGGTGGCCCTGCTTCTTGTAGCCTTTGGAGAGGCATTGTACACAGGTTGGTAATTCCCCGCCATCTTGTTCTCAGGCTATGAAACTGGAGATTGGTGAAGAAAAGAACCTGCTGGTCAAGTTTGACCCGTCCTATAGAAATGATTTCAACAACTGGGTGGCAGAGGAAATTCTAGCGATCAAGTACGTGGAGCACCCTCAGGTGGACAGCCTGAGCCTGCGTGGGGAGGTGAATTACCCCAACCTGAGCTTTGAGACCACCGAAGTAGACTTCGGCTGCATCCTGAACGACACCGAGGCGATTCGTTACGTCACCATCACCAACTGCAGCCCGCTGCTGGTGACGTTCCGCTGGTCCTTCCTCGTGGGTGCCGAGGGTCACCAGATACGGTACGTTCACACGCGAGTCCCACAGGGCTCTCCCCGACCCCGTCTCTCTCTCTCTCTCTCTCTCTCTCTCTCTCTCTCTCTCTCTCTCTCTCTCTCTCTCATTCAGGCTCTCTACTAGGTTTCCTGTATAATACACACACACACACACACACACAAATAGCAGGAGCGGCGAATAACAGGAAAGTGGATGATGGGAAAGAGCGGGCGGTGTAAGATATGAAAATAATACTAATTTCTTGAGGGTTCATGAGGGAGGGAGGACAATGAGGAGCCAATACCAAGGGCTCAAGTTGAAAGGAAATGTTTCGAGACCGATGATGGCAACTGATGTACAAATGTTCTTGACACCACAGATGGATGGATGGATGGATTGTGATAAGAGCTATGTGAACCCTCTTGGTTCGGCCAAGATTTCCAAACAGAAAAGGCAGGTAAAGCAGGTGTGGAAGCCCCCGATGTTGCCCAAATTAACAAAGTTATATCAATTAGCTTGCCTCGATCGAGTTGTGGAATCACTAGAAAGTTCTAAGAAAATCCGGTCTCTGTAGAGTTTTCATAGTGAGCGTTTCAAGCCCAACACGCCGGCGGAGTTGAACTCTGCATGGAGTAGACGCGGCATGGAGCTCCGGGTGTCTGTTCTGCATGTCAGCTAGCATTTCCTTTCAGGTCCACATATGTATCAGAGTTACCAGTTCAGCAGTTCTCATCCCCCCTCAAGCTGCAACCCTTTAATACAGTTCCTCATGTTGTGGTGACACTCCCTCCCCACCCCAACCATAACATCATTTTCATTGCTGCTTCATCCCTATGATTTTGCTATTGTGAAAGGGTCGTTTGATCCCCCAAGGAGACACACAGGTTGAGAACCGCCCCGTCCTGGTGAATAGTGGGAAGTGGTGAGCACCTGAAGGGAAAATTTAAATTCAACTCGAAGCTAAGTCCAAATCTGAACTTGGCTTGGAAGGCACTCCTTTAAAATACATCTATAAACAGGCTATTTCACAGACCTGAGAAACGTTTTTGTCTGGTTCAAGAGCCATGACAGCCTCCAGGTCAATGAAGCTCAGTAGGTATTGATACCTTGTCTGATTTGACTACTCAGTTTCCGGCACCCGGATGTGGAATGGCCATCCTTAATTGAAGAAGCCTTGTGAATTTCCACTGCGCTTCCTGTGTGCCGTCCCCGTTTTGATATGACAGCCCCCTCGCCTTTCCTGTGCTTGTTTCCACAGTAACGGCTGCCTCCACTGGATGTCTTCTGTAGCCATCTAATGATAACCCAGGGTGGCTGGGCAGCTGCCTGCCAATCCTGGGGCCCCAGCCTTCAAGCCTCCTCATTAAGTGCCAGGGACTGTTTGGGTTTGCAAGGAACTTCTGGAGCTGGTGAACATTTAAAATAATTATGAAATAATAAGCCAGCCTGGCTTAATGAGCTTCGAATACCAGCATTTGTGAAGTCATTCTGTGGTGGCCAAGCTAAATGAGTTTATTCCATCTGGGAGCAAGGGGCATGCTTTATTTATTTATTACTATATTCTGAGAAACCATTTCTATTATTAAAATAGCGACACTTTTGGAAAATGTATTTGGCCAATACTGCAGATGGTACACTTGATTTTTCATTGCTTTAAGTATCGATGTGACTTTGATTTCACCCTGTCTGCAGCCTCTTACAGTATCTCCCCATTTCTTGACAGTTGTGATGTTTGAGTCGTTGCCACAGAAAAATACAGAAATGGTATTAGCACCTCTACTTACAATTACTTTTAATTAATCATTGTATTAGGGGATCTTACACATCTTATAACAGCCCATCACTCAGTTGTATGGAGCACACTTGTGCATATGTTGTCCTCGTCTTTTCCAAAACATTTTCTTTATTTGAGCCCCTGGTATCAGCTCCTCTTTATGCCCTCCCCTCCCCCCATACTTATTATTCTCATGTTCATTCATTGGAGAAACACTTGATAAGCACTCTTAGGTACCAGGTATTTTGTGAGGCCTCAGGTTTGGAGAAGAAGCAGTGGTTCCGACACTGCAAAGCAGCAGTCTAGTTGAGGAAGCAGGCGTGATCATAGCGGGCTCCGAGGTAGGGCAGAGGAGCGTGACTGCTGGAGGAGTCTGAGAAGGTTTGCTGAGCAACCAGAATTAAATGTTCCAGGTAGAGAAATGGGGAAACACTTTAAGCGACAGGAACAATATTTGTGCATTAGTTAGAATTCAGATTGTTGCATACAGGAAGCCCTAAGCAAATATTAAAATAAAATCCCACTGATGTGTTAGTAATCAATCATTATAGTAATTAAGATGTATTGCAGCTGCCAGCCTGGCTTAAAATAAGGGCTCAAAGGCAGAGAGACTAGCTTTCCTGCCTCGTAGCTCTGCCGCCTTCTCGCGGGTCGGCCGTCTTCTAGATCTGTTCTTCTCCCACGGTCACCACGGGGCTGCCCGCAGTCCTGGACAGCATCTGTCTAGCCTCCAGTCGGCTCTGGAGTTTCGATCCGGTCCTGTGTTCTACGACTTCCATGAGATTCCCTCTGATTGGTTGGACCTAATCATATTTCCTATGTCCCCATCCTCCCAAGCTGGTCACCAAGGGCCCCAGATGGCGACCTCAGAGCCACAGAGACTGAGGAGAGTGGCGGGGAGGCAGATCTCCAAAAAAAGGAGAAGCTGATTGATGAGGGAGTGGACCCTGGCAAGGTGACTCGCATGCACACGTACCTTGTGACCGCAGAGTGTCTGTCTGGCGAGAAGGCAGTGACGGGAGCAGTCCTGGGGGGCGAGGCTGGAGAGGTGTGTCAGCATTGGTTTGTGAGAGGACTGGTTTCCATGATCAGGAACGTAGACTTTCTTGGAAGCAATGGTGAGATTAAAGAGAGGGGGTAGGGGTGGGGGTGGGGGTGGGGGTATGGGGAGAACAGGACCCATTTTGAAAGAAAGAGAACTCTGCAGCGTTTCCCAGAATTGACTAGTTCTTCCTTCCACATGCTCTTTCCATGGTTTGCATAGTGTTACACTTTGAGCTCTTCCTCCTACCCTCCCCCCCACCCCCCAGTCTTCCTCAGCTCTGTCTGCTAACAACCACTAAGATAGACTACTAGGGTTCAAGTCCACCTAGACTCAGCTCTCTTCCTAGGGATTGCGTTCACCCCCATAGCTTCCTCAGCCTCTGTGGCTTAGGAATCCAAAGTCTACCTCAGCCTACAACCCTCAGCTAAGTTCCCAGTCCATCATGCCTCTCAGTGACTCCAATTCAACAAGCCTCACCTTAAACTCAACAACCTGCCTCTGCCCTCTTCCTGCACTCCCACCTCCACCCTGCCTCTCCACTGTATCCCAGTAAATGATCTGACAGCCCTCCTGTGACAGCCCAGTGACAGCCCTCCTGGGAAGCATCCAGATATCTCTCTCTCTCTCTCTCTCTCTCTCTCTCCACGCCCACCCCCCAGCACCTACCCACCCCCCTCAAAGCCACCATCACATTCTACTCAGTTTTACTTCCAAGTACTTCCTTTGTCCATCTCCACTGCTGCAACCCTAGTTCAAGCCATAGTCACCTCTTCCTGGCATACCCTCAAATGCCAAGAAAGCAAGCTGCAGGGAGACTTTCCTGCCCACTCCCAGCACTACGGCCCTGTCACTGAGCACTAGGTGGGTAGCTACCTTCATAGTTTCTCTTTCTACAGCTTTTGATCTGTCATATGAAAGGCTCCGTCTCTGTCTTGGAAACCTTTCAGGAAGCCCACCAACAGAGTGTGAACAAATTCACGCCCTTACTTTGAAAAAGGAAAAAAATCCCTTGTCACAGTTGTAGTGGGTTGCATCGTGCTCCTGCAAAATCCGTGCCCATTTGAAACTTCAGAACGTGACCTTATTTGGGGGAAGCCAGGGATCATTTCAGATGTCATCAAGTTAAGAGGAAGTCATACTAGATCAAGGTGGGTTTGAAATCCCATGGTGGGTGTCTTTATAAGAAAGAGACACAGAGACACAGACATGCCTAGGAGAAGATAATAGAAAGAGAGAAAGAAAGTTAGAGGGACACAGCTACAATCCAAGCATTTTCAGGGGCCACCAGGAGCTGAGGAGACAAAGGGAAAAAAATCTCCTTCAGCCCCTTTAGAAGGGAGAGTGACCCAGCTAACAGCTGGAGGTGGACTTGCAGAATCCACAATGTGACTCAGTATTTTAAGTTACCAGTTTGTGGCGCTTGGCTATGGTGGTCCTCGGAAAGCAATCAAGCCATTTCCCAGACAACAAAGAAGCTGTCTCACACAGGACATATCTTCTGTTGACAGATGTGTACAGTGCAACATTTGTTGCTATAGTCGTGGTTCCTGGCCATCAAACCCATTCTGACTCACGGCAACCCTCACTGCAGAGTCAAACTACTCCACAGGGGCCTTACAGAAGCAGAGCCCCAGACAAGTCTCCTGAGGGACCTCTGGGGAGGTGCAGGTCATTATCCTCACACTGAGTAGTCAAGTCCCACCAGTGGACTACAAGCTTCCCATAAAGACACATTACTAGGCAAGGATGGTGAGGCTTCCTCTAACGTATTTTGGACACGTTATCAGAAGAGACCCGTCCCTGGAGAAGGACATCATGCTTGGCAAAGTGGAGAGTCGGGGGGAAAAGAGGCAAACTCTCAACAAAGAGACTGGCACAGTGGCTGCCACCAAGCGCCCAAGCACAGGAACTATTGTCAGGACGGAGCAGGTGCGGGCAGTGTTTCATTCTCTGGGGCATTGGGTTGTTATGAACCAGAAAGGATTCAATGTCACAAAGCAGCAGCTAGGAATTTTAACACACACACACACACCTCACACACACAACCAGACCCATATGCTGCATCATGATAAATGGAGAGAAGACTGGCGTTGTCCAGGATGTTATTTTGTTGGGTCAGCAACCAATGCTCCTGGAAAGAACAACCGGGAAATCAAACAGCATCCTCCATTGGGCGGATCTGCTGCCCAGAGTCTCTTGAAAGGGTTTTTAAAAAAGCAAGGCTGTCCCTCTGCAGACTGAACCATGCCATTTCCCATCGCTTCCTATGCCTGTGAAAGTGGAACAGAGAGTCAGGAGGACTGCAGAATCATCGGCGCATTGGAGTGAAGGTGTTGGCGAAGACCTGAAAAGTACCACAGACTGCCAGAAGAACAAACAAGTCTGTCTTGCACAAGGTCCAGCCCGAATGCTCCTTAGAAGAGAGGATGGTGAGGCTTCAGCTTAGGTACTTTGAGCGGGTGATCAGGAGAGACCAGTTCCTGGAAAAGGCCATCACGCGGGCTAAGGCAGAGGGTCGGGAGAAAGAAGAAAGCTCTTGAGAAGACGGATTGGCACTGCGACTGGGAGAGTGGCCTCACATGAGGCTGTTGTGAGGATGACACAGAACCGAGCAGTTCTGCTGTGGGTAGAGATGGTTGCTATGAGCTGGAACCAACTGGACAGCACATGGCGCTCAGAGCCACGAGAAGAAGGTTTGGTCCTTGTGACCAATCGTCCAGTGTTTTCCACAGTGGAGAGCCGGTCACAGCCCAGGCACAGGATGCTCTAGCTTATGTCGTCATCGTCGAAGCAACCCCACCATGTAGTTGTTGAAGCCATCCATGAAGCCACGGCTCACAGATCCCTGACCCCACACACAATGGATGCTGGAGCCAGGTTCCACCTTGACACTGCCTTCTGCTGATAGATCAAACGCGGTTTTCTGGGTATCACGTTTCACCCAATGAACCGTTTGTGCTGACTCGATGCAGCATGCTGTGCTAGGTGGGGAAGACGAAGATCAATGGCCATCCCTGGCCGCGTGAATTTATAAACCTGCGGAAACGAGAGAGACTGTTCACGGGAGGACAAGGCTGATGGATGAGCGCTCACGCTGTGCCAGGGACTCAGAGAGATCACCACATT